>JAIPRM010008043.1:0-16388 GCA_025469315.1 Stegophylla sp. TES_Ste_2020
TGCGCATAATATGGAATAACGGGATTAAAACGGGACCACCTTCTGAAAACGGGACAAAAAGCGTCCCGTTCGAAGTTTTTCGGGACAAGGGGACATGATTGTCAAAAAAGGGACAATCCCGTTTTAAACGGGACGTATGGTCACCCTAATGTAGATCGAAGAAGCTAGTGGCTTTATAATGACGTTGATTTATAATATTTCAATGTAGAGCTTGAAATCGATTTCGAAATATCAATAAAAAATCTTTTGAAAGGCGAAAGTCAAATGTTAGAAAATAATAGATTTTTTTTTTTTTTAAGACACTCAAAATTGATTTCGAATTCGAAATACTTTTCAAATGATATTCAAAATTAATATTTAAATTGAAAAAATTTCATGTCGATTATTTATATCGAATTCAGAATTTATAAATTCAGAGCTTGGAATCAATTTCGAAATTGATTTTAAACATAGCAAAAAAAAAAAAAAATTAAAAAGGAGACTTTATATCGAATTTCATTGGTAAAAGAATCGCTTGTGGTTTCGGAGTTTAATTAAAGGTGCAAAAAAAAAGAATCGGAACGAATATAAAATTCAGTCACGTTTTTTGAAAAATTTTTTTTTTCCGAGTTCGCGAGTACTCTAAATGCTAAAGAGAAAAAAAAGTCGGGCTTAATAATTATCGTCGTTTCGACGTAATTTATTATTATTATTATTATTATTACTATCGGTTTGCTTATAAAGTTTTATTGACGCGCGCGTTAAATAAAACGGACCGAATGGTACCGATTTGTCTCGATTTATGTCGCGCTCTAATCATCATCGGTCCTTGGGGTGACACAAATTTGAACTTTGCGCGCGTTTCGTACTTTTTAAAAAAATATATCGCACCGAACATTCCCAGTCCCCGAGCCGTTTATTTTAACGCGTACCCGAGGATAAATGGGTATTTATTTGAATAATTTTGTTTTCGAATTTCGCTTTTAATTCAAACGGAAG
Organism: Stegophylla sp. TES_Ste_2020; assembly: GCA_025469315.1. Lineage (NCBI taxonomy): Eukaryota > Metazoa > Arthropoda > Insecta > Hemiptera > Aphididae > Stegophylla > Stegophylla sp. TES_Ste_2020. Next base: position 979 of record JAIPRM010008043.1, read on the forward strand.
ATTCCCACAAGCTATCGAAATCATTCGAAACTACACTGTATACAGAATTAAAATCATTGTGTAAAAACACTAGCTTCTTCGCTACGCTCGGATCCAAAAAAAAAAAACGAATCTCCCGAAGGGATGGCGACACAAAAGAGGAAATCGTTGTCGAACGTTTTTATTATTATGTTTCAAAATTTCGCATTTTTTTTTTTCTTTTACTCGAGGGGAATAACGTATTTTGCACTTTTGCTACAAAACGATAATACTCGTTTTGAAAATTGTAATTTTTCACATTTATCAATTATCCTTTGGAAGACGTGTTGAAAGATTCAGCAGAATGGAGTGAATAAAGTTGGAGTGCTTTTACAAAATTATTTTATTCTTATATGGATACTTTTTTTTTGTATAGAAATATGTGTCCAACAGTTTCGTACGGAAACATTTTAGATCAGTAATCGGTTCCAGACGGTACTTACAAATGGGTAATTGTTAAGAAAATGTTTCTTATCATTTTTTTTTTCTCAGCAATTTCTATTTATTTTTAGTAAAATGGTCTTTTTTCCTATTATTTATTTATCAGACGAAAAAAATAAAAAATAAAGTAAATTAAATTAAAGCAAAGTATAGACAAAAAAGCCTGACATACTTCAAACTATGAGTATTCTTCGCTCCTCGGGTTCGGTATTTTTGGTGGGTGTGTTGAAAACGACGACGACGACTATTATTGTTCTTTTTATGACATTAACGTATATCGATAAGAATCGTACAATCGAAGAAATGATTGTTTATCGTTTCTTTCCACCCACCAAGAGTATATGACCCGAGGTGCGAACAAACGCCCTTGGTCCGGCTTTCTCGTCTACTAATTGACTTATCTTTTTATTTTCCGATATCTATAGAATTCCTCGAAAGCGTTTTATGTTAAATTATATTAATTTTCCTTTATTTTTTTTTGTTTTCAATGAACTCAAACACGAGCACAAAGGAGAGAGAACGGTTGGTTTTTTAATTTCTTTTGAAATTTTTTTTTTAGCGTTCAATTCGAATACGACGCGACTTACTCAAAAAAAAAAAAAAAAACCGTGGCTAGATCGTGCGCGTTCGTTTTTATCTTGCATACACTTGGAAGTCTATTGAAATTAAAAAAAAAAAACAAACAAAAATAAAAACAAACATCATTTACGTTCTATAAGGGAATAGCACTGTCGTACAAAGGACGAGTTTCGGGAAAACGTATATTTTAACCTGATCGCTTTCCTATGATGCTGACGTAGTTTTACAATGGTGGGGGGGGGAACATTACGAAATTCGTGGTTTAATTTAATTCAAGATTTAAGACGCGAAGCACTTTGCTGTGGAGTGGGGGAGTAGTGTTGAAGGGTTGAGAGGGCGATCGAGAGAATTAAGTTTTGTGTATTTTATTTCTCGTCGCGATAAAAAAAAAAAAGATAGTTTACGGGATATGCAATTGACGGGAGAAATCGGATATGGAATGGATTTTGAGTTAGTTAAACAAAACGAAAAACACAAGTAAATTTATGGTGAAAAACACTCGAGCCACAGCCGTCGCCGCCGCCGCCGTCTTGGTCTTACACTTTTAATTTATGGAATAAATTTTATACGGTTTGCAGCGTCGCATTGTGACGTTAACTTGCAGTGATATTTGATTTTATTTGAATTATTATCATGTTATTATGTTTTAAATCTCGGGGGAAATTCTACCAGAGCGTACGATTTCGAAATGCCTTTTTTCGTCGCAACTTCCAAGGCCGCTTCTGCGGGGGAGGGGGGATCTATAAGACCGTCGGACCGTCTCCGAAATTTTTTTACACGACATTTAAAAATCATTTTCGACACCGATTAATTATATTTTAAAGTTAGAAACTATGGACGGGGATTTTCCTTAATAATTATAAGGTAATTTATAATAATTATACGTTATTGATGAAATTTCGTTCTCATAAATTATAAAATAACAAATATTATTACAATATTTTATTTTAAACGTTGAATTTTGCCCCCAAACGCGCGTCGTCGTCGGTGGCCGCAAAACACTTTTACCCCGCGCTCAAACGATTAATTATTTCACTATTTATTACTATTATTTATACCTGCGCCAAGCTCGCGGGCACCGTTCGTCCGTCGAGACCTTAGGTCAGCAATAATATAAACATAATATATATATATATATATATGTCAGATATAGCTCTAACCGTCTAATTAGTTAACTGCTACAGCGGCCAAATTCGCGCGAATGAGGGTGGGGGGGGGGAAACGCGATCAATTAAAACGAACAACGACCGAGCGTCGAATAAAAATGATACCGCCAATCGTCGTCTGCGATTCCGAATGGCAACGGTCCAAGAATTTGATACGAGGCCTCCGCCATCAACACCGCAGCAGCCGGACCCCGTTTGAATCGCTCCTTGGACGACTGCGGTAACAATAACAAACAACGGACGAAAAAACTTTTTTACCCCGACGAATTTTCTATAAACGCAAAACACAGAAAACAATAAGGGTGGGTGATACACTTGGTGGGTGCATTGAATTTTAAAAAAACGATAAAATATTTCTTCAATAAAACGATTCTGAGCTGAGATTCAGTGATTATATAATTATTACTACGTTACCATGGTTACTGTGGTTGCCACGGTTACCATGGTTTCTAACAATTGCGTCAAGTGTAAACCCTTTGAAATAATGCGAATTTGAGGAAATTCTCAGTATAATTTGCCATCTAGAGCTGAAGCTTAAATCAAAAAGTGGCTAATCGAGGCCACTAGAATCAATATTCCTAAACGAAAAAGTGTTTACAGAACGAACGGGGGGGGGGGGAAATAAACATCATTGTAAATTCACAAGCTTCTTCGCTTCGCTTAGAATCTAAAAACGCTCACCGTTAACGATAGTCGGTGGCAGGGGCGTATTTGAATTTTTTTTTCTACAGGGGGTGGGCGAATCTCCCAAATTAGGTATTTCTATCTTTAGATAAGAGTTAAAGGGGTTGTTTTTGAACGTATGTCTCGCGTTTTATTTTTTATTTATCATCCTTTTGCATGTTCTCAGGTTTTTCTTTTTATAAATTTGAGAATATATCAAAATTATTTTTCAATAGAACCCCGTGTAAATTTTTTAATAATTCGTCAATGAAAAACATTTTGTAACACCAAACTATTTGCAATGGAATTCTCCGTCTGTGTACCGAGTTTCAAAAAGATCGGTCGAACCAATATTTTCTTTCGTGTACGTTAAATCGCGTAATTTTAGGTGAAACTAACGAATTTCATCGAAATTCTAATTTCAAACTGGTATAAAAGAAAAGTTGACTAACGATTTTTGAGATTTTTTTCAGATCAATTAGACATATATGTCAATTAGATCATATTAAATTTTCAAGTCTAAATATCAAAAATCGAAAATTTTATAACATAAAAACTAAAAGAAAAATGAGAAATTTCTGAAATTTTCAAAATGCCGTACTCAACTCAAAATTGATCAAATCTTTTTGAAATTTTTATGAAATGTTTTCGTAATTATTTTTAGTGATTGGTGAAAATTTTATGTCTCTAGCAGCTGCATTAGTTTATGGAAGTTATGGTAAAAAGAAATTTTCAATTTTACGGAAATTCCAGCGATCGCAAATTTTACCGTTTTTCGTCGATTCTTTGACAGTTTTTTCGTGTTTTTGAAAAAAATATTGAGAAATTGGAAAAATTACCTCTTTAAAGCGCTATCTGGGTGTGATTCCGGTTCTGTAGAGACACTGATCGAAACTTTCGGACAAGTATTTCTACATACTAATTATTTTTAGGAGCCAAAATCGGTTTTGACAGAAAGGGCCGGTGAGTCACCCGTTTTTAGACAATCGATCGGAACGATCGACGGAAATCCTTGACCGCTGTTCTTCAAACGTTCGCGAAACGACAATTTGGGATGCAAATCATTGTCGTTATCGAGGACGAGAAGTGTCCGCCTCGGAAGACCAGTCGGGACGATCGATCAACCGGCACGGTCGGTCGACGACGCGGCGTGTACCAGTGCCAAAAAAAAAATAACCGAGTTGGTCGTATGCAAATCGTGCGACTGTCACCGCAGGTAACGCCCCGTCACGACCCTCTCAATCCCTCCCCCATCCCCGATCACCACCACCATTTCTTATCTCCGGATATCGCGCGTATGGCCACGCCCTATAAAGTTTCTGTGGACGTTCCGCGCTGCTGGGAATGAGCGTCGTCGGTCGGTCAAAATATGGTAATTTTGATATTACAAACCCAGTCGCGAGCAGATCTCGAAAAATTAGCAGATTTCTACTACCGATCATCAATTAATTATTTTTTTAGATTTGAATTTTGAATACCGTTTTTGGGTTTTTTCCACGGTTTCGAGACGAATATCGAAAGTAGGTATTTGTTTTTGAAAGCCGATTTTTGTAATTCGTTTTTAACACCCGAGTTTTTAAAAGTCATTTAATTTCATTTGCAGGCTGAACAACAGAGCGCGAATTATAGATTTTCGAGCCATGAACTTTCGTAAAAAAAAAAAAAAGAGGCTTTCTAAAAATCGTAAATATATATTATGTTTCATGTATTTTTAATTTTAGACGTTGAGTGGAACTAAGAAACTAGCAGTTTAACTAACATGTTAGTATAGTAAAACACTTTTTAGTATAGTGAAACTTATTCGAAAACCTCAAGTAGACACTTTTTGAATCAATATTTGGCTGTAGGTTATATTTTAAAAGATGTAATTTTTTGAAATTCACAGTAGTTTTTCAAAAACTTAGGAAAACAACCCAAAATTTGATTAAAACGCTTTTTGAACTTCATTTTTTAATTCAAACTTTTTGAAAATATAATAATGAAAACATAATAGATAGACAACAATAATATCAGTATAAAATTTTGATGAAAGAAAATTTTTAATTTGCGCATTTTTTTCTGATAAATTTTTTTCTTCTTGTTCTCAGTTTTTCAACGGTTTGTTATACTTTTTGTATATTATATTACTTTTTGTATATTTTTTTTTTCAACTGATAACTCTTATTGCGTTTTAACCGAAGGTCCACTTGGAATCGTTCTGTCGAAGAAATAATTTACTGTTTCTTTAAAAATTCAACACACCGACCAAAATTACCCCACCCGAGAATCGAAGAATACCCGTGTCTCGCAAAATATATTGCACAATTTTGTTCATACGGAATATCGGAATCTTTTGGATAGTTCATCAACTCGTCAAAAGACACACCAACATTTACGAACTAAAAAATATTGACTATTCGGCGCTTTTAAAAAAAAAGCCGGACACACTTCGCACGACGGGTGGGATTCTCTTGACGGATGTATTTAATTTTAAAGAAACGATAAATCACTTCTTCAATAAAACAATTCTGAACGAGGAAAGTTAATAATATAAAAAATAAATGAGAAAAAAAATGTTAGAAAAATGTCCAAAAATTTTCTTGCGCCAAAATCTTTCTTATATGATTTTCTATCTATGTTTGAATTTTCATAAAATTCGGATCAAAAAATGATGGTTTCCGAATCGTTTTTATCAAATTTTGAGTAGTTTAAAAAAAAAAAAAAAAAAAAAAAAATTGAAGAATTGAGAAATTCAAAAAATGACCTCTTAAAAGTACAATCTAGAGGCAAATCCGGTTTCAAAGAGTTATTGATCGAAACTTTTTGACAATTATTTCCATACAAAAAGTTGTACACAGAAAAAAAAATAAAATAAAAAAATAAACATTATTGTAAAAACACTAGCTTCTTCACTTCGTTCAGAATCTAAAAAGCGTGATTTTTCAAAATTATCAATAACCTAATCGTGGGCGTGGTTTCCCCTCAAAATATCAAGTGCATTTAAGTTCAAAATATCTCGTGTTCAAAACATCCTCATTCAAAAATTATCCCTTAACCCAACCGGCGCTGTGCGTGGTGAGCGAAGACGTGGAGTGCAAAAATACACTCTTAGAGCTTCTTAACGTCATCGGGTCGAAGTATTTTGTCGGAGCCTTGGAAATATCGATGCAAAACGAACGGACCGATCGGCAGATGCCGTACAAACGTAGATCAATTATTGCGTGTCACATTCTTCACTTTGTACTGCTTCCCTCGCACGAAACGAACAACCCTTGTGAAAGAATACGACGCGCGACGTGTGCGCGTGAGGACAATAAATACCTCCTAATTATTGTAATATTATAGTGTGTTCGACTTCAAACGGTTATGACAGGCCCGTAGCCAGACCAAATTTTCAGGCGTGGCAAACCAATTTCACGGGGAGCATTATATTATATAAAAAAACAATATTTATGCAATTTTTAATTTATTTACAGTGTGATATCTCATTAAATGTACACAGCTGTTAATTTTCCATCAAATATCCACGTGTGATAGAATATTTTGGAAATTTACAAAGGAATAATACATTTGTTTTAAAAATACGAAACGAATAATACTGAGTATATTAAAAATAAAACTTAAATTAGAGTTTATTCATATAATTAAATGATGAACATGGGGAGGGTCTCAAAAAGACTGAGAACCACTGAAAAGGCATACCTACCTAAAAGCCTTTCTAATATTTTTAATATTCTTAGAGGTGCCAAAGATTGGGTTTAGGGTTGGGCAACGCCCCCTCTGCCCCTCCCCCCGCGTAGCTACAGGCCTGGGTTACGGTATATATTGTTTCTCTAAAATTTTGTACGTCCACGAGGTCACCCATGGAGTGAACACAGAACAACACTCAAATAATATATTCAATTAAAATTCAAGTCAGACAGAACTGAGACAGTGTATATTATTTTTCTTCGTTTCTGAAGGTGTACTGTATACCAAGACTGCAACTGTAAGTCTACAACCGTGTAATATTAGCGAAAAGTCTAAAACACGAGATAATAATATTTTACTATAGTTCGTACAATTATTTTATCATTTACGATGGTCGCTGTTTACTTTTTTTGTAGTTTGACAAAAACGATCGAGGTTCAGAGATCCGCGCTGTGGTCGATGAATTTTTTTAGAAAGATTTTTTTTTTTCACATGCTTTCAACAATATTAATAGTTTGAAAAAGAAAATATGTTTTAAACATCTTAACCGCGTGTAGAATGCACCGTGGTTAGGCAACATCGTCATGTAATAAGAGCCCCCACCCCACCCCTCCTCCCACCGGGCTGTAAAATACAAACTTAATGCCGAGTTAATATTTATACGGGAGCCGGGGTTATTCGCAAGAGTCTCGGTCGTAAACGAGCGCGCATATAATGCTCACACAAATGTTCTATATGATTTCCAGCTCGAACTTTCAAACAACAGTTTTTGTTGTGTTTAATTTCTCGGGCAAATATTAGCGCGTGTGTAGGGCATAAATATGTGTGTGTGTATACATTATACATGTTTGTGTGTGTGTGTGTGTGTATATATATATATGTATGTATATAATTTTAAGTATTATTACATATTAAGTAATATTATATCGCGTGTACTCGTTTTGGTGGCGTCGACGGGGTAAAAACGACTGAAGAAATATCTGTGTACGTATACACAATACACACACACACACACATATATATATATATCTATTACAATATTATTATTGTTATTTATTCGTAATACATATTATATTATTATCGTTTTCAACTCGTTTCTCTTCAGTAAATAGCATTAAAATATTCAAACGAAACGACGAAACTTCAGTATAATATAATATGGTAACGGTGCGTGCGTGCATGTGTCTGCTGCAGACGGAGAAATAATAATTTAATAAAAAAAAAATTTTACCGCGGAAGTAAGTAGGCATTCCAATTACAAACAGTTTTTTTTTTTTTAACATACGCTTTATATACAAACGCAAACGTCCATAGGTGGAGATTTATTGAAATATTTTTCCGTTTTTTTTTTTTTTTCAATTTTTCGCGTTTTTGAAAAAATGTATTGAGAAATTTGAAAAACGACTCGTTTAAAGTACCAGCTAGTTGTGATTTCGGATCTATAGAGTTACTGATCGAAACTTTTGGACGAGTATTTCTATACGGAAAAAGTGTTTCCAGAGAGTGAAAAAAAATAATAAACATCATTTGTAAAGTCACAAGCTTCTTCGTTTCGTTCGGAATCTAAAACATAATAGAAGAATACGCTCTCTTACGAATTCACAGACCTACTAAACTTATGGCATTTGTTTTTTTTTTTTTTTTTTTTAACTATGAGCGGAGCGATAAAGCTAGTGTTAATTTTTTAAATTTTCGTTTCTCCTTTTGGAAACACTTTTTCGTATAGAAACACGAACAGTAAAATAGACACGATTATTCTGTTATGAAACAAAACAATTTTTAAACATACTGAGCATAGGAAAACTTATTAACTAAAAATCCTCGGTCAAAGTCGTTTTATCGGAGGAATGATCTATCGTTTTTCGAAAATTTTAACATACCTACAAAAAGTGTCCCCGGTCGAGGAAACGAAGAAAACACCCATTCTCGTCAATCCTATTAGATTACGAAACGCCCGAGGTCGAGTTACGCGTCGCCCTAGAGTGATACATGTGTCGTAAGTTTGCCGTTGTGTAACTTTTAGAGAAGATATATTACATGTATGTAGCACGAAGAAACGCACGATTATTTTACACGGTCGACAGAGCGCGGGAGACGATAATTATTTTTCCAATGCGATTGCAGGGCTTACGTTGCAATATTTCGCGTGAAATTAAATTTCAATCGCACGAGCAGCGAATAAAACGTGATTTTTTTTTTTTTTTTTTTTGGGGGGGGGGTAGTTGAGGGTGGAGGGATGAGGGTGAAATTTTCGAAGAAAATCTTATTACCGCGCGCGATGAAAGCGCGGTCGGCTGAGAAAACGGCAATAATATTCCGAAAAACGAGGCCGTCGAAAATTCGATTTAACAGCGCACACGAGCGTCTACGTCAGTGTTTCTCAATCTTACTCCCAGTCCCTTTAAGGTTTTCAAAAATCTCCTTCACCCATACCATCAATTAGATAAAAAAAAAAAGTGTGTTCTTCACACGTCGAGTGGGATTCTCTCGACGGGTGTATTGAATTTTAAAGAAACGATAAATCATTTCTTCAATAAAACGGATTCTGAACGAAGGAGAAAATAATAAGAAAAAAAAACGAAAATTGATTTTCATATTATCTTCACATACGTCTAATGAATACTCTATAAATAATTTCAAATTACAATAAAATATAAACATAATAATAATAATAATAATAATAATAATAAAAAAAATTAAATAAGAAACAATTAACAAGTAGCCGTTTTTCTCAAAACTACGACACATTGGCGTATACTGCCATTAGGCAGTAGGAAAGCAGGGTACAGTGTGTCATAGTATTAACTAGCAGCTGATTGCCGGGTCGTTGAGCAATGATCTTTGACGGAGATGACTACAATAGAATATATATATATATATATACAATCGGACGAGTTCTCTAATTGTGTCGAAGACCCCGATTCCCGTCACCTCCTCCCCAAACACGGGGTTTCGCCCGCACCACCTGCACCGCCATCGTGACGGCGATCTAATGTCGTTATTGACGAACTCCTCGTTTCGGATATCCGAATGTCGACATGACGCCGGAGAGGAGAGACTTCCGAGAGGCGAGGATGTCGGCACGAGTGTCGTCGTTGTTGTCTCTGTCTATACCCCCCCGGTCGGTGGCGATATTATTACACACGAGACGCGGCAACATTGCGATTCGTAGAACTCGCGCGCATTATTGCGAATTTCGATTCGAATCGGCCCAGAGCAGCTTAAACTATAGATGGGGTGGGGGGCAAACTGATTATTATTATTATTATTTGTTATAGAAGGGCCGCGTTAAGTATCCGGATGTAAATACATATTATTCTAGATTCTGAGTGGAGTGAAACATCTAGTGCTTTTACAATAATGTTTTTTTCTTTTTTGTATAGAAATACTCGTCCAAAAGTTGTCCATACGGCAACTTTTTAGATTTGAAATCTCATTCCCCCCGATAATACTTTAAAGAAGTAATTTTTCAAAAAATGCTCAATACTTTTTCCAAAAACAAGGGAAAACTTCCGAAAAATTTAGTAAAAACGGCATAATAAGCTGCTGCGAAACGAGATTTTCATGAATTCATATTGTTTTTGAAAGTTTGATTGGGTATTTTATCCGGAATCACGATTGTAATTTATCACGGGGCAACGGTTACAGACGACAGACGTCATACAAAGTAAACAATAAATGAAATGTAATGCATATTTTATTATAAACGATTTATGTGAAATAAAAATAATGTTATAACTTATAACTTCTATCGCCACCATACATGAAAAATGGGCAACATAAATAAAATATTGATAACATTTTCCGCCGTTCATCTTGTGAAAAGTGTAAGTAAAAATTACGCCTTTTAAAATTTAAAGTTTTACATCCGGGGATTAATCTCCGTCTTCCTCGCTTAGTTCCGCCACTGGGCGTATGCTGTTATATATATATATATATATACGCAGGGTGATTCATTAAGCATGCTTAATTTTGTCCGCCTTTTTCGGCCATAAAAATGGAAAGAATTTGATTTTTTTTTAGAATGTTCAAGTTAGTATTTAGTATAAAAACCATGTTCTCCGTGATTTTTTTTTTTTTTCATGTCACCTTAAGGATATTCAGTGGTTATACAAACTGTTTTTTCAAATTGACACCACTTTCCTTCATTTTAATTACGGAATTTTATTCAGGTTTTTTTCATGTGAATCTTGTTGTGTTAATAAATGTTAATTAATTAGGTAGTTTTGTTTAATCTATTTTGAATGTTTTCTATTTTAATTGCATTGTTATTACCTTAATATTATACCGTTTTATTTTATTGTTAAAAAGGGAAAACCCGTATACTTGTAATAAATTAATTAATTAATACAGATTACAGTTTTTTTTTTTTTTGGGGGGGGGGATTTGAAAATTGCTCGGTTTGTAATGAATAATATTATAGTTATATCGCCCTGACGTACTGACTAGGGGGAGGGAGGAAGATGAGCATTGAGCTACGGTTAATTAAGGAAGGGGCGGAGGAGGGTTGTAATGAAAAGAATTAACGTCAGCTTTGAAAATAATAAAAAAAAAAAAAAAAAAGGTGGTAGTTCACTCCAAAGCGGCTCATGGAACGTCGCTTTTTTGTAATTTTTTGTTTTTTTTTTCGGGAGGGGGGGTTTATGAAGAGGTGGCCGAGTGCCCGAAGTCCTGGAGCGCCCGAAATAAGACCGAAATATTCGCAACCCCGTTCAGTGACACCGGCAATAATCACGTACGTTTCTCCGCCGACGAAATTCGCCACTCGCCTTCGGAGGGAAAAACGTACGTGCACACGTATTATTATTATTACTATCGTAGGTGTATATATACGTATATAATAATATAGTATGTGTCGTGCACACGGTGAACGCACACACACACCCCCGTCGGAGGGGCGGTAATCCGCGGGACGAGAAGGGACGCTCGGCGCAAATGGTTATTTGCAGTCGGATTTCAAAGCGGCTTATCACTTTACTACTTTTGTTTGTTCTCGATGCCAAACGCTTATATGGGTGTTTTTATTTTGTTCGATTATTCGCCGTCTACCGTAGTGTGCCGGAGGGTAGACCGGCGGCGGAAACGATATCCGGCCAGCGGAGGGGGATGGGGGGGATGAGGGTGGAACGGAGCGAAGGGAATCTACGAATGGTAGGTGGTTCGACGCGGATAAACAAAGATACAAAAAAAAAAAAAATAAGAAAATAGTAAGTAATAATAATAAAAAGAAAATCGGGCGAAAGGAAAGGGTAAAAAAGGGGAAAGGACACAACGGGGATGTGACGAAGGGTATACCCTCTATGCCGTAAGTCGTATTTGCATCCTGAGCGTTCTACGACTAAAAACTCGTATGCTATGCCGATTCCAAAAGTACCTCCTCCTCCACCTTCTGCTTTCGAATTCTCTGTATAGTGTTGCGAGCACTTAGAGTCGGCGTTGAATTTTTCTACAAAATAGCCGACAGAGGAACTCGGTCCACCGAGTATTTATACTCAACGGCGTTTTATTACACGTTTATTTCTTAATACTATTTAATACCGGGGGGATTCGTTAACCCTCCCCGCCCACTATAGACGGAATTCATTTTTGACTAGGATGGGCTACAAATATTCAAAATCGGATTTAACACACGAGTATCACCGTAGGCCCCGATATAATTTTCCACCCTCCCTCCGTGAAAAGAAAAAAAGGTAAATATGAATTATTGATAATTTGCCTTAGCGTAATATCGAAGATTAAAAATAATAACTAAACAAAAAAATTTACCCCAAGTATATAATAAACATCAGTAATAAAATAAATATATTTTCTTTTTGAATATACACTGCCTACAAAATGTTTTGAAAACATCCGATGAAGATTCCAATATACAGTATAGACAACTTACAGTTCAATTGATATTTTCTACTATTTTTATAAAATAATTTCTTCGATTCTTTATCATAAATAATTGTTAGAAAAAAAGTGATTCCTACGAAACTTTTTGAAAACATCTTCACAATCGTCGAATGGTTCAATCCACGATATAAAAATCGAGTGATTGCTTTTACAATAATTTGTGCGCAAACGAGTGCGATAGGTTTGAACCGAGGAAATTTCAAAATGTGCGCAAACTAGTTGTGGCCCGCCCTTCCCCTCCCCCACCACACGTATACGGTGTGATGTTCTTGCGGTGCTTGTGGCTCGCGCCACGTGTTCGTATCTGGGTCACGGCGGCGGCACCAAAAATGGATTATTGTCTGTTACATTCGTTTTGAATACGCGTATACGCGCACCTAAGTACGTATAGTAGGAAAATCATATTTCACACGCATTGTGCTCGCCGGAAATAATTTTTTTTCCACGTGCGAAATCGGTAGGTAATATTATCGTCGTCGTGCGTCGCGAATTTTTCGGGAATTTCACACGAGCGTTATAGATTTTACGACATTTTCTTTTTTATCGCGTTTCAAAAATAGAAAACCAGCTCGGCCTTTTTTTGTTCGCGCACTACACGCTACGCCTCCGCCGCCGCCGCCGCCGCCGCCGTAGTAAATACTCGCAGGTCCGAAACGAATGGGGGGGGGGAGGGGAGGCTCTCTTGGCATTTTACTACAACAGCAGTGTTTTCAACGTACTGTATTTTCAGTCGACATTTTTTTTATTTTTATTTTCGCATAATAAAACAACAGTTTTGTATATTATAACGTACACCGCGCGGTTCGACGTTTATAATGGGCGACGTGACATTTTTCCAGAACAAAAACCTACTTATATAGCCGGACCCTTATATATAGGCCCACCCGTCTCGTTTTTTTTTTTTTGTTTGTAACTTCAAAATTATCAAGAATCGATAAAAAATAAATAAATATGTACATAATATTTTAGAATTACCTTGCGTTTTGTAATATAATTTCATCTCATAAAATTTATAATTCTCGACACTATTAGTTGAAAATTAAACATATTATCTTCACTCACCTTTTTTTTTTTTTTTTTTTATGATCTCGTTCATCCAAATTTTACCAATTTTTCTTACATTTTTTCGCAATTTTTCTTGTTTTCGGAAAATTTATTGAAAATTTGGAAAATTACCTCTTTAAAGTACCACCAGGATGCGATTTTCGATAAAAAAAAAAAAAAAAATTATCGTATGAACTTTTTGGACGTGTTTTTGTATAAAAAGTAATTTCATAAAGAGAAAAAAAGCCGGACATACTTCGCACGATGGGTGTACTTCGCACGACGGGTGGTATTCTCTTGACGGGCGTATTAAATTTTAAAGAAACGATAAATCATTTCTTCAATAAAACGATTGTGAACGAGGGTAGTTAATAATATAAAAAAAAAATGTTAGAAAAATGTCCAAAATTTTTTTTCACATTTTCCTGCGCCAAAATCTTTTTTATAGGATTTTCTATCTATGTTTAAATTTTCATAAAATTCTAATCAAAAAATAATGGTTTTCGAGTCGTTTTTGTCAAATTTTGTATAGTTTTTTTCAAAAAAAAACATTGATGAATTGAGAAATTCAAAAAATTACCTCTCTAAAGTACAATCTAGAGGCGAACCGGGTTTCAAAAAGTTATTGATCGAAACTTTTGGACAAGTATTTCTATACGAAAAGTTGTACACAGAAAAAAAAAAAAATAAATAAATAAACATCATTGTGAAAACACTAGCTTCTTCACTTCGTTCAGAATCTAAAATTGTGTTCTATAATATTATTCGATTTTTGGTGTACATGGGGGAAATTGGGTTTTGTTTTTTGGAAGGGGAAAAAAGATATATGACGTAATTAAATTTTATGCGACTAAAATCACGACAGCCGTTTTTAAATTAATCTTTATACCCCCCTCTTACCCACCCCTATATATCAACGTGCATATTTACATGATAATATTATAATTACTATTATTATTATTATTATTATTGTATACGAATACTCGAAATTTATACGCTGCGCGTCGGTAAAAGGCACGACGAGGGTAAAACGAGCGCAGACTATATTATTATAAATATTTCATCGCGCTTAACGATGACAATAACGCGCGCGATACGTACATAAACTAGTTCATAACACGTCCACCGAGAGTATAATAATAATATCTACCTGCCCTAACGCGAGAATGAAATCATTTATTTGTAACTCTATTTTTTATTTATTTTTTATTGTTATTATTATTATTATTTTTAATTAAACAAACGATCGTTATTGTTCTCTCGTTTAAATCTCGCTGGTATGTATTTCGCATTAACGATATTATTTTCAGTAAAATATTAATTAAAACTATTTAGCAATTGCATTCCGTGACGCAGATTCGGTGTGTGTGTGTGTGTGTTTCCGTGTAATTAAAAGCGGGTTTAGAGCGGATAACATGTGCCGCCGCCGCCGCATATTTCAATGTAACATTCCGCCGACTCGATGATGATTATTTTTTGTTTATTTCCCGTTTTATTATCACAACAATAGATGCGTAAATTCCGCGAACGGGAATAGTCGATTTGTGTGTTCGCAAAAACCCATTCTCCGGGTCTAGTACTACACTGGACCTGGTTTTGTCGATCTAGGTCAGCCATAATCAACCTGCGGCCCCAAAACGTTTTTTTGTTCAATTCAAATAATAATTTATTGTTTCATACTAATTCAATAAAATAATACATTTAAATTTTAGTTTCACTAATGTGAAAATACCAAACGGAAATTATAAAAAGCCCGTGACATATTTCACAAAAGTAAATATTCGTCGCTCCGCTCAGTGAGTGTGTTGAACTTAAAAGAAATGACTAATCGTTTCTTCGACAAAACGATTCTGATCGAAGCTTCAGTCAATTTAAGACAATCTAAGATAAAAATTATGAAGTTTATGAGCATGACAAAAAAAAAAAAAAAAA
>JAIPRM010008044.1:0-16385 GCA_025469315.1 Stegophylla sp. TES_Ste_2020
CAAATCGTACACTTAGGCCGACTACCGTTGCTTGAGCTTTGATCGACATTGACAGCAGTCTTATGTCCAGACAATTTTATAATTTGTTGACGAAGTGATATGGACAAATTTGGATGTTGAAGGCGATTTATCATAAACGGTTTTGTCAATTCCTTTCCTAGGTTTTTCAAAAAATCACGACGACTTAACATTTTCCCGGTATTTTCTCGATATATAATTTGGCTGTTTATTCCACCTATATTCATCAAGGAGAAAAATATGGTAAGTGACGCCACAAACGCCTTTTTTTTTTTTGGATATTGTTATTATTATTACAATAACTACATTATACACACCTGAAATATTCGGGTAAAAGTCAAACGCCAACATAATTAAATATTAATATTATAATGACGTGTAGACGGAGAAAGTAATTATTGAAAACCGGGCGAACCTTAAATCTATAATATTTCCAAGGTCTATTGTTTCTGACTAACCGTAACTGACGCGCAGTATGATAATTTTGGACGGAATAGTTTTCCACAATAATAATAGACCTTTCCCGTTACCGCATCTTTCCCTTTTCCACTAAAATTAATCTTTCTCTTATCCGTCGAATTATTTATCGACCCACTTATTAATTAATGTTCTCATGATTAAATAATAATGTGATATAATTATTATAATGCAACCCGTGGCCATATACGTATACGTAAATGAAGCATTCAAATGGAATATACGCTTAGAGTGACCAATTGAAAAGAATCAAATTATCGTATCAAAATATTGTATCCTTTGCTCAATTGAATCACTGATTAGGCGAACAGTTATCATACTTTAAAATTGTTAAATTAATGTTATCGTTATTATATACGTATTGCTGATAATATGAAAATTTAAAGTGGTACAAACCAAATAAGAAAATTAATTTTATTTTTCTCAAAATGGTTACTCTTAGCTTATTCCATTTAATTGCTTCAATTCACTACACACACAAGTATACGGTATGGCTCCTCTATATATTCTTTACTCTACGTTATAATGACATAAAACGATTTAGTTTACATTAGAGTTATGACGCATATAGTTCTACCAAATAATCCAGCATTCTATGGAGATGTACACGACGACGCTTTAAATAATATAAATACGGATACAATAACTGGTGAGTAATTTTAGATTCTGAACGCAGTGAAGAAGTTTATGTTTTTACAATGATGTTTGTTTTTTTTCCATATTTTTTCTGTCAAAACTTTTTCGTATAGATCTATTGGTCAAAAAGTCTCGATCAGTAATTTTTTTAAACTTGAAACTGCATTTTTCCTCTAGTTAGTACTTAAATCTTTAATTTTTTTTTTTTTTACAAAAAACTACCCAAAATTTGACAAAAAAGACTCGGAAAGCATAATTTTTGATCCAAAATTTATTATGATTTAAACATAGATAGACAATATTAGATAATTAGATAACAATATAATATTAGATATTAGAAACATTTTGGCCCAAAAAAATGTTGAAAATGTAAAAAAAAAATTTTGGAAATTTTTCTAATTTTTTTTTCTCATTTAGTTTTTTGTTTCCTGTATATATTAGATGAAAAAAAGTAAAGTGAAGGCAAGAAAGCCGGACATACTTCGCACCACGGATATTCATCGGTTTTCGGGTCAGATACTCTTGGTGAGTGTGTTGAAAAAATCGACTACCTATTATTGTTCTTTATATTATCTTATAGACGAAATGATCTATCGTTTCTTTAAAATTATACACACCCTTCAAGAATATCTGACCCAAAGTGCGAAGAATATCCGTGGTGCAAAGTATGTCCGGCTTTCTTGCCTTTACTGTACTTTTTATCAATAAATTGCAAAGAAAAACTTATAATTATTTTTACTCGTGAAGTGAAAATGCGAATTAGATTTTTAATGCATGGATGGAACTCTTCAATATGCGTTTAGTTTTATTATATACTATTGCAGTGTTTCCCAAAGTGGGTTATATCGTTTCTTTAGGAGCATTAGAACTGATCAGGTGGGCAATAGAAGTTACAAGATCGGGCATTGCATTATAAAAGTTTTCTGATTCAATAACGAATTAAATTTGGATTTTAGATTTATTTTTATAATTTTTATACACAGAAACTAAAAATTCTACATATTTTCAACAAGAATCGAGATAATTAACCAAACACAAAGAATCAAAAATAAAATTCAACGAAGGGTGCCAAAAGTTCTGTTAATATACGCTCAAAATAAATTAATTTGTTATTACATACTAAATACTAATGAATTCGCGGAGAGGGTGAGTTGGTGTGAGATTTCAGAACGTATAAAGGAGCGTTGAATGAAAAATGTTTAGGAAACACTGTATCATTGACTGTATAGATTTTCAAACGAATTCGTATATTTTACACATTTAAATGTTTAACATTGCAATAATATGCATTTGGCGGAAACGTGTATTTTAAAGCACTGTGAAATACATAGATTCCATGAATAATTTCAAGTGCGTAGAGTATTCTGTTTTTGTATAAACGCTCAATGTCATACTGACTGCAATAATTATTATCGTTATGTATAATTTATCGAACTCCCTCACAGCAGTATCCATATTTGCTCGAGAAGTTGTTTAAAAAAGTTTCTTTAAAATTCCACGCATCCACCACGAATATCCTATCCGACGACGACGACGACGACGACGACAAAAGGTCGTTCCCCTCGGCACTATGAATAGCTCCAACCACTACGGTGTACACGAGGTCGAAAATAAAAGCCACTCGAATTCAATGTCACGGTAATTATTTACGATAATGATTGTGTATTGCAAACTGCTCAAGCATGTATAATTTCGGCTTTTGCACCAGTGTTTGTGTTGATCAATGGATTAATCAATCTACCGTGTTAATTATAATAATATTATAGTAGGTAACGTCATAGTGTGAACCGAACGTTTCGTTAAAACTACCCATTAATTATTATTAAAATCACATAATAATATATTGAACGCAGGTACCTAATTAATTATTATAATTACCATGTTAATTTTTCCGATTCAATAGTTGCGCGTTTTCAAGTGAACGATATGCGTATGACAATAATTATTTTCATTTAAATCATATAATAATCGAGGATGTTCTGGTGTTCATTACACAAGGGGGGTAGAATTACAGTGGACATTTTTACAGCATACGATTTTACTATTCGATGAACTAAAAATACACTTATGAGCATAACTTAAGGATTAAAACAAAATCATTGTATACAAAATTAGTGTTTGGCAGAGAGTACCTATATCAAAGGAGAATAAATAAAATTAAAGGATTGATAGAATATTTTTGGAATTTTTGTATTTTAGAGGAATGCCCACAGTAAAAACTAACTTATCAAATAGTGCAATAAGGAAGGATTTTATGAAATTCATATTATTTCAAATGGTTGAAACAACATAAAATGCGTTTTCACATTTACATCAACTCTAGTTGAATTTCGTAATATAAGCTATAGAATTAAAAAGTTTATTTGTTTTTTGAAACGGCTAAATCGAATATGACGGGATTTATACAGGCCGGTAAAAGCCTTTGGTAACTACGACAATACGATTATTTAAATAAATAAAATTTAAGAGTTTATTCTGTTTGCAACAGATACTAAAAAACAGATTAAGACATTTTCATTTTTTTTTTTTTTTTTTTTAAGTACTAAAATCCGTGCTCCAGTTGCTATAAATTTGAATGGTGTTGCACTGTGTGGAAAATAAATATTCATAATAACTTAAAATAATATATTTATATACGTAAACATCAAACCTCATTCAAAAGTATTATAATAATTTGAAAAGTAAATTTTAAAGTGTGCAGAAACGTCGTTAATCAAAACGAACCCTTGAAAGTTGAATGGGCGCATTCGTCATGGCGTCCTTTAACGGGTTTCCGGAGTACTCTTGGTGGGTGTGTTGAAAATGGACTTCTTTACATTATTAACTTCCTTCGTTCAGAATCTCGTATTATCGAAGAAATGTTATAATCGTTTCTTTAAAAATTCTACACACTCACCACGAGTGTCTAACCCGAGGAGTGAAGAATACTCGTGGTGCGAAGTGTGTCGTCTCGGCATTCTTATCTATACTTTACTATTATTTTCAATTATGTCTTTAAAAATCGTCGCTTCGAGACAAACCGTGATTGATGACCTGCATTTTATAAGTTTCTACAATTGCAGATGTCTTTGAAACCGTTTTTTTTTTTTGCAAAACAACCCGAGCAGAAATCGTTATTCATGGAAATAATCCTTTTACTCGGACGTGCCAAGGACGAAATAAGCAATGAAAATAATCCGACCGATGTTTACGATAATATATTATTTAAAACAAAATGACCTCTCGAAATCGCAGTTGCAAAAAAACAAAATTATTCTATACTCGGTGGCCGTGGTCTTGTAATGTTTTTTTTTTTTTTTTTATAAAATGCAATATACGATAGTAAGTTACGCGTATGACAAAAAAAAAAAATAAAAAATAAAAAATAAACAAGTATGTTTTTAACAACGCGATTTGTGTAATTGCTACTTTGTGTTATTGTAGAATTACCGGCGGCAAAACGCCGAGTTTTTACATAGACACGATAAATATTATTTAAGGTTAATGTCGACGAATAAGTTTGATCAATGTAAAAAAAAAAAAAATCTTTAATTTAACCATTACAACTCCTAAACAACTCCTAAATAAATTGCGTTTATAATGCTAAATAATTATAATTAACATTAATGTTTCTAATTACTCGCACGATAAAATTTTACACACATCACGTTGTCGAATTTTCCATAACGAATATAGATAAATTATTGTTTTTTGAAAATAAATCCTCTGCGCCGCCGTTTACGTTGTAATGTGATATTGAGTGTGTCGAAGGGGGCGAGGACACTTTTTGATCAAAAAAATAAAAAATATTATTAAATAATAATTATAAGTCTTTGTGTAGAAAAAATGATTTTTATTAGTTATCATTAAATATAGTAGTAGGTTACAAATAAATAACGATAATAATTACATATAAGACTTGATGTTATACATATCATAAAAAAATATGTAAGTTGTATAAAATATATAAATGAATACCTAATAAAATTTATAAAAATAATTTTTAATGTCAATAAAATATAAAAAAGTGTGATAATAATTACAATTCCTGTCATAATTCATTTTTTTTTTTGTTTTTATATTCACTTTTGTTAGCACTGTTAGGTTAGGCTGGTTTACTGCTTTTTAAAGTAATTATTTGAAACCAACTTAACAAAATCATACCTAGAAATATTAGGCTAAGGGCCAAATAACACCTTTTTTGGCATAGAATTATGTACTGCTTACGATAAAAAAAATGCAAAACGAAACTTAGAGATTTAGATTTGCGTGTTCCTGAAACGAATAATTGTAAGCTATGGAAATCATTTTATACTGCGTTTCATCAGATTGATCTGCCACTTATAGATTGATTTAAATTGAATCCAATTTAAAAATCGCTTTTGTAACGCACCGCGGAGACGATTGGGAAAACCTGAGACCAGTGTCGTTTGGGTAGACAAATTCCCCCGAGTAGGTACAGTTGACATTTTTGTAAACCGATTCCACGAAGCAAATCCAATTTAACAATTTTAATATGTTACATCGTGTGGAAAATGCCAGTGAATCGGTTCAATTCAAATATTTGTTTAAAATCGTAAACAACAGGCAATATATCCTAATTATTATTATTATTATTCAAACAGGTGTGTTTAGTCGCCGATTGGCCATTAAAACAAATTATTACTGAATTATTAAACACAAAATAAAAAACTCCGACCAATATTTACTCAGATAAATATTATTTAACGAATTAAATGCACCAAATATTGATACAATTAATAATAAATATTTGAATAAATTGATTTATTTTTAAACAGGTTAAGAAAACGAATGTCGATGGAGTAAGATGAGTATAATATAGTTGGCAATGTGAACTCAAAACATTTTTGATGTACATTTTACAGGTTAATTTTTTTTTTTTTTACATTGCCTAGTGTATATTTTTGTTAAACATGTTTCTATTTCAATCGTAACCAATTATTAGTTATTGTTATGTAGATACTATACTATACTTATACCGCTGGTATTTCATTTGAAACCTTTAAATAAAAAAATTACAGCCAAAATAAATTGTTGGATTACAGAATTTTAAGTATTAACACGTGAATTTTGCCGGAAATGTTTTAACGGCTAATTTTAGATTTAGATACAGTATTTATGTCGATTCGTCTTCGTTGCGAGGCATAACGACTATTATCGTGCGAATTGAAAGGACGAAAAACGAACTTAAATTTTTAAAAACCAACCAATACATCATTATTTTATATGATTATATACTATATACAAAAAAGGCGACCGCGTCGATTTTTTTCACGAGTTACAGTCATGAAATGGACATTGTAAAATTTAAGAGAGGATTCCAATTTTAGATTAAAAATTAACCGTGTGTCAAAAAAAATCCTATTTTTTAATCCAATTACTTTCATATTGGTCCAACTGTCAGTATCGTTCTTGACTTTGCGTGTGAATGGTATAAAAGTGCATCCTTTAGGACGAGCGTTTCCTTTTGCTATTGCTCACAATCACTCGTTTGGATTTTCGTAAGCGACGGCGTAATCGATCGCGCGTAGAAATAAAAGCAATTTAAAATGAAATCAAAACGCCGACGGAGTGAATAGCGTTTGAAACGAAATAATTCTTGTGGGTCGAGTGTAGACGAATCAATGGCGTTCGTAGCTTTAGACGCAGGATCAGAAAATAGAAGAGGAAAGAAATAAATAAATCTCCATCGTTAATCGATTCTCACGAGACGGAATAGCCAGGGGGTACATTCGAACTTATTAAAATCGATTGTTCGAAAAAAAAAAAAAAAAACGTTATTGAAGTAGGTACATATTATTATTATTGCTATCAGTGTCGATGGCATTATAATATGAATAGATAAAAAAACAAAGGACATATTTCGCATCCATGAGTATTATTTGCTCTTTGGGAGAGGTCTGGTGAATTCGTTAAATTTTAAAGAAATCATTTCTTAGACGAAACGATTTTGAGTGAAAATTTCGTTTATTATATCACATGTAATTCAACAATCGACTTACGAGCTCCCCGCCTGTAGGCGCGTATAAATCAAACTCGGCGGTCAAGTCCGCTGTGGTCAAGTCGACGTGACCAGGACACGCGGACTAGGCGTGGATTCGATGTGAAAACCGCAAACGGCCTAACAATAATATTGTATAATTATTATTGTAAATAATTAATACAGGACCATATGATGTTACAAACTGTAAATCGTTATATATATATTTTACAAAAAAAAAATAGTAAAAAGATGGTTATATACGTTGCTTTAATTACATAGTTAAGAAAATCTACTTATATTCAAGATTTTCGAAATTTTGCATTTATTAATAAACTTTTCCTAGAATTTATATTCAAATTAAAAATTGTATTTTGCTCAATTCTATTTCATTTTTATTTCGTTTTGTATTTCGTCTTCTTTTTTCGTCTCTACTATGTTATTTCACCATTAATTATTAGATAATTTAACATCTAGGAGTTCAGATTAGTTTCTCGTGTATCACCAATAAGAGGTTTTTCTCTGTTGGCGAACAGGGCCAAAATAATAATTGTAAATGTTAATGTATTAACTATTAATAATAATAAATTAATTATTAATTGTATTATGGCCAAATAAATTATTATTATTATTATCATTAAATACTAAATTATTATCGTTGTGCGGTTGTTAAAGGACCAGGACGTTGCTGTGTGCAATACCAAACGTCGTATTCGTTGTAATATTACATGAAGTGATTTTATCTGACGGACACCGAATAGTAAAGTCGACCAGTAAAGAAATTATTATTATTATTATTATTATTACAATGGTATCTGCTCGCACTATGTAGTTGTCGAGATAACAACGGTGTGGCCGTTTCTTTTTTAGCCATTGTTTTCCCCTTGATCGTGGTGGTGGCGCACCTTCACTGGGTGCGGCGCGTGTCTTTTTTTTCTTTTTCTTTTTCTTTTTTTACACTTTGAGACGCGACGGCCGCCTCCAAACGCGTTCCAAACGTCGCTAACCCGCCACGTGTTCGGCCGAGGTTTTCGACGTCTCTGCATAACACATCGTGGGCGAGTACAAAGTGTTATAATAATAACAACATATTCGATTAGGAACGTTAAAAACAATATTTTATAATAGTGATCACGATTATAAATTATGTTATTGACACGTGCGGGTGGTCCGAATTCCGTGCTATGAGAGAACAGTCGTTTTGTCTCCGACGAATTTCAAACCCATCGTTTCGACGTGTTCACATCATTTACAAAACAACAAACAAATAATAACAACCGGGCCAGAAAATCGGTGTTTTGAATTTTTTTTTTTTTTTTGGTTTTCGAGTGGACCGTAGAAGCTAGTGTTTTTTTGCTATATTTTACGACACATTTTTTCCTATGGAAATACTTGTTTTCAAAAGTTATTTTGACCTGTATATCTATATCAGCGTGTAATTCGTATTAAAAAAGAAGTTATCTAGTAGATGCAATTTATGTACGCAGATGGCAGATGCATTTAATTTTACTGAACTCTCAACAAAGGCAATATTTAAAATACCGTAACGTTGATTATATTTAATTAATGATGTGAAAATTCTTGTAAAGGAATAAAAGCTTCCAAAAAAAGTATATTAATATGAGAAAATCGTACCCTAATGTTTCCCTAATTATTATTTAGTTAATTTATCAATTAACATCGTTTGATGAAACGGTATTTTTCTACATAATTAGTACATCGATTGCTGTATACATTAATACATTATAATCATATGTAATATTATAATATGCGCATCATGACAAGTTAGATTTTTTTTTTTTTTTACTCGCTCACGTTAGAAAATGTATTTGCAACCTCTTTTTGATCGTTTATCGTGTTGACCATGATTGGAAGCGGAACACTATTGCGCTAATGATCCACCAAAGATCTTGGTATTGCCTATACGGAACTCCGTACAAATGGAATAGACGTTTCGAATAAACGCTCAATGGGCGTTCGTACGTGATTTGGATTTGCAAATTAAACCATAACTGCCACCTTCCATTTTGACAATATTTTACCTTGATAATTATGATTGACTCCGACGGACCACAGTGCCGTTGAAAAAAAAAAAAATAGCGTACAGTTGCCGTCACAACCATTTTAGTGCCACTTGCGGTCATACTGTTTTTTTTTTTTGTCCTACTCATTCATACCTATATTTTTGCCCACGTGGCCGCGAGACTATTCGCGTTTTTTTTTTTTTGTTTGATGAAAAAATCAATTTTGCTTATCACCGTTATGACACTGAGCATCGCTTCGCGCTCGATTCAACCCTCGGCTTGCTATGCGACGTGGAACGTATTGTGACTACAAGTAAATACAGACTAAAGGGTAAAAAAAAAAAAAAAAAATTGTGTGACCGCAAATGGCACCAAAGAGCAGAGTAAGTAAACTGAGTCCTAAATCTACATAATTAGATAAACTGAGTCCCAAAAGTTACAACCAAAATATGAGCTTTCAGTATCAATATTTATATTCGTTTTTATATAATTTTAATTGATAATTAGAGGTCGAACAGCCGAGTATACCAAAAATTGTTTGTTTGGCTAACTTTACAAACTGTTTTTTATTATTATTTTATTTATATATATATATGTATTATTTCAAGCATAATAGGTACATAGCTCAAGTTTTGTCTTATGTACCTATTTTAATTAAACTATTATTTTATATTAGACGGATGAAAATGTATAACAAACATTTTTTACGAATTCTAATCATGTGATGGTTTGATTTTGATATTTTTCCATTTCTCCTGATAAAAATATATTCTTTCTCGGAGCTTTTAATAAACAGTCTGAGTAAACAGTCTGGACTTTTAAAAAAATCAAAATCATTTGGTTAAAAGTAACAGGTAAAAAGTAGGTAAATATTTAGGACTCGATTTACCGGCTAGATGAAAATCAGTGGGACTCGATTTACCGGTTTATAAATTCATGTCGTCAGCACGGGATTTAATTTACCTAGCCCCCTCCCCAAAAAAAAAAAAAAAATGTGATCGCAAATGTGCCTATGGCATCCGTGTCGAAAAATATCTATCGAACAGCTAAACGAGTCGATAAAATAATACTTGAAATCGTATTCGCCTACGGGCGAAAAACAAAAAAAAAACTTTTACGATTTTGAAAACCACGACGATCACGAGCAAACTGTGTGACTTATGACGTCATATGATTCTCGGAAATCGTCCTAGCGTGTTTAAATCGCGAGGCACAGCAAACAATCAAAAATCTGACGTCAAGACGTCCTTTGCCCATAGAAAACAATAATACATATATAATATACATGTGTTTTGAGCATATATTTGTTTGCGGAAGTCAAATAAAGTGCATTCGAGTAAACACATCGCGTTAGAATTTTGCGAAACTTAACGGTTTCCCACTACCCTCGCGCACCCCTCCCCTCACTCCCCGCACGCTAACCCGACGGGAAAAGCCACTCGACGACGGCAACGTTTTGTAATGATAATATTATTATCGTGCGTGCACACATACGCCCAATCGAAAATATTATTCCGCCAATGCGCCCCCGATGACGCGCGCAACGTACCCGGGAAAAAGCACATTTGCGAGTCCGCTGAATTCTATTTTACTCCCACGGTTTTCCTTAGAACGGATTTTTGATGGCATTTCGTTATAATGCGACGCGTAGGTCTCTAATATACTTAGAAAAAAACAAAATCACTTGCTAAGATACACAAAAACATGCGAGAAAAAAAGCTCTAATGATTATTTATTATTTTGAAAGCTTATTACATTTTTACAAACGAAATTGGTTTTATTATTTGTGTGTGTTTGTGTGTGTGTGTGTGTAGACTCGGATACTTAATTAAAATTTAAATGAATAATTTAAAATTTGGTATTTCGATGTCTCGGAAATGAATTAATTTGTGTACTTGACGAGTATTGTAATATAAAACAAAATTTTACTTCTAACATAATTTAATTGTATGTACTTATTAATATTTAATATGAATTACGAACCAAATGTATACATTATATTGCCTCGTATTGAACCGATACAATAAAAAATATTTTGGTTATTTTTTATTTTTTCAATTTTAGCTAAATTTTTTTTTAACCATGCAAATCTCTCAGAAACCAAAGAGATGAACCGGAAAGATTTTTCTTACTCAAAATCTTATTATAAACCATTCAATAGGGATGTAGAAGCGCAGTGAAGAGTTTCAAAAATTTATCTAACAGAGCTGAAATCGCAGTCCATAGGAGATATCTGGTTTTTACACAAAAATTTCGGCTTAATTTTTTTTTATCCGAAAATATAACAAAGTCGTTTTCGAAAAAATGTGGAGCTGTTTTGTTATTGCACTGACGCCTTCAATTCAATTCCGTGATCAATAATTCGCCTAAAAGATTAAAAAAAATAAAAATTAAATTACAATAACGGTGATTTCACCACGTGTCCGTCGTGTTCGGGTGTAGAACAGGTGATATTTTGACGCTATTATTAATTAAAATCGAACAATATAAAAATATTGTTTTTATAATGCGGAAAATGGATCAAACCGAAGCCGTCGCGTATCCGTCTTACTACATTATAATAGGTATACGTATTGTTATTTCCCGTCATGTACGCCACGGCGGTTCGCATTGTTCTAATTATTATTATTCATACTTGTAGTCTGTCGCGTTATTATTTTGTTCAACAAAAATCCGTTAATTAATAAGAAATATCATAAATAGAAATATAATTAATAAAAAAGTAAAGTAAAGTAAAGACAAGAAAGCCGGACATATTTCCCACCACGGATATTCTTCGCTCTTCGGATCAGATACTCTTGGTGGGTGTGTAGAACTTTAAAGAAACGATAAATTATTTCTTCAATAAGACGATTCCGAACGAAAGAAGTTAATACAATAATATAAAGAAAAATTATGCTAAACATAATTTCGTTTTTTTTTTTTTTTCGCTACCGATATAACTTTTTATAACCATATAATCCGTCAGTTTTTGAGTCAAGGCTTTTTCGGAAAATTTTCCCCGCGCTTTGCACACGACTTTTGAAGATGTCAACCAATGTCCACTTGTCTATAAAGTACTATGGGGACACAATCTCTTTAACTGATACCTACGTCATACTGATCCGAGCACATTTTCGAATAAAAAAAAAAAAAAATGTAGGAATAAAAAATAAGTTATTGAAAACCGCTCGAGTTCCTTCACTTCACTCCGATTTCAAAATTCAAATTAAAACAAAATATCACGTTTATCAAAATAATAATAATAATAATTATACGCGCGCGGATAAAATTAGACGATATTTTTTTTTTTATTTCTTGTAATTGCGCGAACGTCGTTAACTTTTTATATTTATGTCGATATTATTATAATTAATACATCAACGCGCGAGAAACAATATTTTTGCCGATCCCATATTACACTATTATACGGTTGAGGCGTCGACGATGAAGTTATTATAATGTGCAAAAAAAAACATATTAAAATTGTGCGCATATTATGATACGGGAAAACTTACGATGCCTCGGGTCTTGTTTTCAAAACGTTTGACGTCTCGTTCTAATATTATTATTATTAAGTATTATTATTTTATTATACGTAATATTGATATGTTATTTTTTATATTCATCCGTAAAAACCCGTTTGGGCGCGAATCGCCATCGACGCAATTATTAAAATCGGAGAAAATCAATTTCTGTTCCGCGGTTTTTCTCCGCGTTCGTTCGGAGTCCTTATTAATATCCACGCGTGACGTAATATCCGCACAATATACTTCACGTAATCCTTCGTCCTTCGGGTAGCCAATTTGTGTTGAATTAATTGGGGGAGGGGGAGACAAGGGGAGGGAAAAACGCGAGGGGCACACTATAAAAATCGAAATCTAGCTCTGTACGCGGCACTTCTTGAATTCGCGATTCGCTTACGCAACAAATAAAAAAAAAAAGTGAAACCGTCAAGTATTAGATAATGGCAATAATAATAATTAGCGAAAACCAGATTTCGAAAAAACCTATTTTCGAAAAAAGCCATTGACCTCGGGACACGTGCCGAGGGACACCCTGTAGGTTAATCACTTTCCCTCGTCCCGTCCCGCCGAGTAGTGTTTTACGTGTGCCGCCGAGAACAGGAAGAAACGTATAAGTACGCGCATCGCAATGGTTTCACTTCACTCGTCGTCGTCGTCGGTGTTATTTATTTCACTCCGACGATATAATATAATATGCCTGACGTGCTGGCGAATTCGATATTCGCGCGAAATAAACTAGGTACAGATTGACTGCACGTCGATCGGAGTGCGAAACGCAGTGCATGTATACAGAGGGGGCTTGTTGCGACAACCGGATGAATCCACTTTTTTTTTTTTCGAGTTGTTCTGGACAAAGATATTTTACTCTTTAGACGCTAATTATATATATATATAATTTCATACCAATTGCATTTTCATTGTTCACCTTGTAAATAATTTATTAAGTGAAATCTAAGCCTAGTATCATATCATAATCGGTCATATCTAATAAAATAATTTTGGATAAAAGTATATTCGATGCATTTTTTTTATATTGTATTATTTTATTTATTTTATATTATTATTTTTAGATTTAACTATATATATATATATATATACATATAATTTGTAGAATAATATATATATTACATATTTATTTGTTTTTCATAAAATTATGTAATTTTTTGACTCGCAATTACGACAAGTTTATATCCTTGAGGATATATTGAATTCAAAATAATAATAATAATTTATTCAGTAAAATGATTATGAACTGAGCATAGGTGAATATACAAGACAATTATATATTTAAAAATTATAAAGTTAATTATTATTTTAAAAAAAAGATAATTTTTACTCGGCCCGTTTTATACCCAAATTTTAGCTGATTTCAGTAAAACAAATTGTTTTGATGAGAAAATAGTGTTAGGAAAAATACCAACGAAAAAATAAAAGAAAAATTTCACATATTCAAATTTAGTATTCACCAAAATATTTTTCATATTATTCTTTATTTATAACACCATTCCACCAATAATAAAACCATTCGATCGAATTACAGCCACTGGTTGTCTGGCTGTCGACTACGCTCGTCGTTCGGTCGATTTTTCCACTCGTATAGTCTCATATAATATTATAAAAACCACTTTGATCATATTATTATTATTATTATTGTTGTTTTCGTTTCTTTACTAGGTCGTTTTTTCATTTTGTTTTCTTTTTTGCACGTCGACGACGATAATTTAATGTCGTGTTCAACAGTATACTATAGTTGATAAACTCATTTTATAATAATAAACGAGCGTTCCAGTCATTACAATCGCTTATAATAATTATTGTTATTATAATTATTATTGTCATACACTTGGGATTAATAATCATTATTCAAAACTCGGTCGGAATGACGTCGTCGTTAAGCGTTCGATTAAACCGTGTTCCACCAAGGTTTGTGCGATTCTCGTAGTAAATAAATAAATATATAAATCATAATTATTATTATTATTATTATTATTAATATAGTATCAGTCTGACAGCGTGAATTTGTTTTAATAACACGCCTGCCGTCTCGTACGTGCTAGTGTAATAATATACTAGGCTTCAACGTGTCAAACCGTCTTATTTATCTAATACGACGACCGACGTTCACCACCGAGTCAGTTAGGTTAGACAGTTTGTTATTCGTATTTCGCACGGTCGTGTATATAATGATGAGCTTCTAGTGACAGCTCACTTTGAGTAAAAGAATATCCGTATAGTGCAATTTATATCCGGCTTTCTCATCCATACTTTACTTAAAAAAAAAAAAATAAATAATAATAATAATGAGCAAAAAAAATGTCTAAAATATTTTTTGACATTTTCAAAATTTTCTTGAGCCAAAAGGGTTCTCATTTTATTCTCTCTCTCTATATATATATATTATATATGTTTAAATTTTCATTAAGTTTGGATCAAAAAATGATGGGTTTCGAGTCTTTTTTTGTCAATTTTTGAGTAGCTTTTTGCACAAAAAATATTTAAAAATTGAGAAATTCAAAAAATGACCTTCTTCTTAAAGTACTTACCTACTAGAGACAAATTTGGTTTCAAAAAGTTTTTAATGGAAACTTCGGACGAGTATTTCTATATGAAATATTATTCACGGGAAAAATATAAAAAAATAAACGTCATTGTAAAAACACCTGCTTCTCCACTTCTCAGTGAGGAGTTATTTTCCCTAATCAGAACACATACTTAACCCTCTGCTCGCACTACCATATTGTAAGAGTTATTCTACTGGTCGTGTGCGCGTTCTCTTATTCATCGGGCTTTGGACACGTCTGAAATCGTTTCATTCTCTCCGTAAACAGACAATGTTGTCACACACAACGCGCGACACGAATATTATTGCTCGTATATTATTATTATTATTATTATTTGTTGAACACGTGACTAAGCGAAAATATTAATATACCGAAATAGTGCGTACATATAAACTATTATTTATTATAAAACAACAAAACGCGAGACGATTCTGCGCCGCTGTGCTGCAATCACGCGTCCGAGTAAACGCCAAAGACAAATACATAATGTTATATGGTCTATTATTGCGTTGGACGTTGGATAAACAATAACAATAATAAAACTGCGCGCGATTTTCCGAATCTGGATTCGAAGAATAACGAATAATAATATGTTGTGTGAGTTTAACGTCACACGTTACACGTGATTTTCGTCGAGAAGGCAAACACAGATCAGCAGACCCTTTTCGCTAAAACTCGTTTCGTCGAATTCCGCCGAAAGTTTTACACTTCATCAAACGATGTTTTTCAGTGTATTATTTGTGAAAAGAAAAAGTAAAGATACTCTTGGTAGGTTTGTTGAAAATGACGACCATTTTTATGCCTTTATATTATGAACTTATTTCGTTCGGAATCGCCTGACTGAAGAAATGATTTATCGCTTCTTTAAAATTCCACAAACCCACCAAGAGTATCTGACCCGAAAAGCGAAAAATATCCGCGGTGTATATTTGGTTTTCTCGCCTTCACTTTACTTTATTTTAGATTCTGAACAAAGTGAAGAAGCTAGTGTTTTTACAATGATGTTTATTTTTTATTTATTTATTTATTTATTTTTTTTCTTTTTTTTTTCTGTTAACACTTTTTCGTATAGAAATACTTGTCCAAAAGTTTCGATCAATAACTTTTTGAAACCCGATTTGCCTCTAGATTGTACTTTAGAGAGGTCATTTTTTGAATTTCTCAATTCTTCTATGTTTTTTTT
>JAIPRM010008045.1:0-16384 GCA_025469315.1 Stegophylla sp. TES_Ste_2020
TAACGAAATATCTATTTAATATAAGCATTTAATTACTGAAGGTTGATAATGTTGTATTGCATCTTATATATTTTTCGACGCTGAATACGATGGTGTGAGTTAAAATCCACGTGTAACAATAGTTTTCGATCTGTTTTATTCTATATTGATAATTCAATATTTTCGATTATTATATTAAATACCTACTATTTCACCTACAAGATTAAATAATGTTTGTGGCCGAGTGGAAATAATGTAGGCTTTGATGCGTGCAGTACCGGGTTCGATTCCCCTCCGCCCGGCACTTCAGATTTTTGCATTTTTTTTTCGAACATTTTTTTTTCTTATATTATTAACTTCCTTCGTTCAGAATCGTTTTACTGAAGATATGATTTATCGTTTCTTTAAAATATAATACGCCCGTCAAGAGAATACCACCTGTCGTGCGAAGTACACCCATCGTGCGAAGTATGTCCGCTTTTTTTGATATTAAAACTTGAAAATTTAATATGATCTCACTGACATTTGTGACTAATTGACTGCGATTGAATCGCAGTACATACCTTTTTTTTTTGCGTTTTCTCCAAAATGTACCCACGTCGTCACACAGCAAGTAGATTATCAAGCTGAGATGTCCTCAGGTTGCATTGCAAACCGAGAGTTGATATCGAAGCGAGCGAGGAGAGTTTGGCGGAACGTGCGAATTGAACGGTGGAGCGGAGCGAAACGACGTTCAGTGTCATTATTTTTCTCAAATTCACCGGGACTTTTCAGTAGTATTATAATAAATTACACGCGCGTGCGCCTTGACAATAATTGTATGTAATTACACATTTTAAATTATAAACATAAAATATTTGTCCATACTAAATACATAATTATTATTTTGTGAGGGTTTTACCCACTTTAAGTGTGCGGTATTTGGTTGTACGAATGTACTTTTACCTGACAATCCATAAAGTCTGTGGTTTCTGGTTTCTTCTCGGGGTTAAAATAAAAAATGTATGCGGTTTTTGGATGCAACCAATAGGGAGTGAGTACCCACACATTTTTTAATTGCTCAACTTCTCAATGTATAGTTGCCCATGCGTCCCTTGTGTAATGCACAATATATTATAAGAATTGATTTCTTTTTATTCGCGTTCAGTTGTTATTCGGATGGGGATTTTTTAGAAAAAAATATTCACTTATTTAATGACAAGTAAAGTAAATTAAAGTAAAACAAAGATAAGTGCAGAAGTATAGACAAGAAAGTCGGACGTACTTCGCACCACGGGTATTCTTCGCTCCTCGGGTCAAATACTCTTGAGGGGTGTGTAGAATTTTAAAGAAACGATAAACCATTTCTTCGATAAAAAGATTCTGAACGAAGGGAGTTCATGATCATATAAAGAACAATAATAATCGTCATTTTCAATACACCCACCAAGAGTATCTGACACGAGGATCGAAGAATGTCCTGGTTTTCTTGTCTATACTTTACTTATCTTTGCTTTACTTTACCTTTTTTTTTCTTTTTTTTTATCTAATAAATAACGAAAAGGAAAAAAAATAATTATGAGAAAGAAAATGCGAGAAAAATGTTCAAATTTTTTTTTCACATTTCCAAAATTTTCTCGCATTAAAATATTTCTCATATTATAATTTATCTATGTACACATTTTTATAAAGCCTGGATTAAAAGAAGATAATTTCCGAGTGTTTTTTTTGTCAAATTTTACGGTAGTTTTTTTTTATATGACTTAATTATAAATTATACACACGGTTTTATTTGCATTGGAATACCTAGTGAAGTAATTAGTTTAGTAGGTAAGCTAAGCAAATTTGACCTAAATCAAGTGGCCGGTAGGACTTATAATAATATGCTAGTCCGATACAGCGAAAGAAACCCTGTCGTATATAGTACAATATTGAGTACTATACAGTAATAGGCCTACGTGAAACATTATTAATCGCATAAAGGGTAAAGAAACTGATACACTAACGCGCAAATATAGAACTTTGAACGTGATCACATTACATAATATTATACACTGCGAAAACTGTCGTCGGTAATAGCATTATTTTATAAATACACAACTTATAATGCATAACAATATGCATATTATGCAAAATATTATATTCAAAAAATCGGACATACTTCGCGTGACGGGTGGGATTCTCTTGACGGGTGTATTGAATTTTAAAGAAACGATAAATCATTTCTTCGATAAAACGATTCTGAACGAAGGAAGTCAATAATAATATAAAAAATAAATGAGAAAAAAAAATGTCCAAAATTTTTTTTTCACATTTTCAAAATTTTCTTGCGCCAAAATCTTTCTTATACGATTTTCTATCTATGTTTAAATTTTCATATAGTTCGGATCAAAAAATGATGGTTTCCGAGTAGCTTTTGTCAAATTTTGAGTGGTTTTTTCCAAAAAAAAAAAAAAAAAAAAAAAAATTGAAGATTTGAGAAATTCAAAAAATGACCTCTCTAAAGTACCAACTAGAGGAAAATCGGGTTTCAAAAACTGTACCGGTCGAGACTTTTGGACAAGTATTTCCATACGAAAAGTTGTACACAGAAAAAATAAGAAGAAAAAAAAAATTAACATCGTTGTAAAAACACTAGCTTCATCACTCCGTTCAGAATCTAAAAAAAATTTAAAAATCACATTTTTTCTCGATCTATTGAGAAAAATATCTAGTTTGTTAAATAATTAGCAGATTATATATTTTTTAATCAGTAGCTCTGCAGTCTATAATCTACCGCACACAGTTATTATTGTCTTCGTGAATAGGCAGACCGATTTCATAAAGATTAAAAGCCAGTAACTCATAAACTTCGTAAAGAAGCGGTATTATTATTATTGAAAAATAACCTTTATCCGACAATAATTGATTAAAACCCATAGGTCGACTCACGGTCAGACAAAGCCACCGTGCATTGAAGCCATCAATAACATTCCTTTGAGAAATCGGTCGGTATAGAAATATTATATTGTTTTTAAGTACTGTCTGTGAAAGTTTCACCGATATAATGAAAATACGAACAAAAAACTAACGATTTTTCGTTTTAATTAATGCGGTCACTATCCGTTGTCATCTCCGTCTAGTGTCTACTATTAATGATTGAACTGTATTGAGATAAATCATTTGTTGTTTTTTTTGACCAAAATGCCGATAGAACTAGATCAGGACTTGGAAACAACCTCTGGTTATAAGTCATTATTATAGTTTAATAGTTAATAAATATATGTCACCGATTAAATATTTATATTTCACTTTAGATTCTGTACACGAAGCTGAAAAACAATATTAAAAATAATTTATACCTATATATATATATATATATTTTTTTTGTATAATATATATTAAAGGCAATGTAGGAAATCGGGCGTTATATGTCCGATATTAATAGGGCAAAGCAGAACATTTTTTACACTATCCGGACAAATGTAAACTAATTATAAATACAGTGTCCAAATCCAATTGGGCAAAGTAGATTAAATATTGAAATTATTGAATGTTTAACAAAACATTATACCGGATGTAGTTTGCACGAAATTGAGCGAATTTCGAGTGACTGTTACTATACGAAATGAAACAGATTATCATTTTATTAAATTTTATATAATTTTTTGTTTTAAGATCAAACTATACTATTAACTGCGTTTTAAATTGACGGTTACAATTCTTTTCTGGTAAGTTTTTTAAGTAAGTTAGGTCATTTGAATTAATAATGAAATTTGTTTATAATTATTTTGTTATATATATTTTATGAACTGAATCTGCTAAAGAATTGAATATTTCTACATAAATTCATTTCAGCATATTGCATTTACCCTAGAGTTTTGCTGTTTTCAAAACACTAAGTTTGTAATGAAATTATCCATTTAACTGCATTCAGAATTGTTTTTGAATGCAACGAATTTATGTTGCTTTAAAATTTAAAATAATGTAATACGTAGTATGTACGCCAACTAATTGAATTTCTAAAAATGGTGTACTCGAAGTGTTTGTCGTATTAGACTAGGGTGACCATACGTCCTGTTTTATACAGGATTGTCCTTTATTTCGGCTCTGCGTCCTGTTGTCCTGATAAACTTCTCTCAGGACGTTTTTTGTCCCGTAATTTCAAGTCTGTCCCATATTAATCCCGTTTTTTGACTTACTGTTGATTTAAACATTTTTGAAATGAAATTATTGAATAAAATAATGTAAGCATCTATATTAGAAATCTTGTGGATACCATAAAATAAATTATAATCGTAAAATGAATTTACAAGTTTTTTTTTTAAAAGTAATGTATACAATATACATGAATAAAGGATTTGAAGAAATTTTAAAAAGTATCAATTTAGTTTAATTATGTTATTTTATGTTTTTCAAAATAATATTTTTATGTATTTAAATTTAATCTATAATAGGTAGTTTAAAAATTATACTTCTTCACGAATCAAAAACATAAAATATATATATATATATATAATTTAATAATTAATACTTATTTATTTAAAAATATTATCAAAAATATTTTTGTCCTGTATTTTATTTTCTTAAATATGGTCACCTTATATTAGACAAAACTAGACTGAGATCAACATATAAAATTGTTCTTTTGTTTTTTCTCGTGTAGATATTTACAAAAACACAATCATTTTGTTTCGAATTTGTTATCTAATAAGAGTGTTGACAAAAGGTAGACAGTATATTTTGTTTGCAGTCCATCTGTATTTAGAACATAAATTGTGGCATTTATGTCAGGAGTTTTAACACATATTACCAAACTTAAAGGCAGTAATAATATTATGTTTGACGGCATAACGCATCCTTTTTTTGGAATATCCTTTTGACAAAGGAGATTTCGATTTAAGATTTGTTTTCAAAACAGTCTTTGTCCGGTGACATTGTAGAAAAACAATGTGTCGTCATACCTTCAAAAATATTCTTCTCTTAATATTTGGTAATATGTTTTCTCAAGCTCTATGTCTATATTTAACTTAAACACGTCATATAATACAAATTTTACGTAGGTCGTTTTTGCTATATATTGCCTGTTATGTAGACAAAGTAGACAACGTTATACGACAAAACTTGCGCTGACGTCTTCAAGAATAAAGTAGATATAATAAAATTATTAGTGTTATTCCTAGAGTGTCGCAGTTAGAATAAAAGTATATATATATATATATATATATAAATATTTTTTATTCTTCGTTTATCAACTGATTTATTCTATATTTAAATTATTGTTATAATGATGTTACACCCAATACGAGTTTACCGTATTATGGTACTAAATTTACTTCATACAACGTAGTCGTAAAAAGTGTATAGCTAATAATATTGTATATATTTTATAAAAAAAAAAATTTTTTAATTTATACATAGGATGGGTGTATATTTGATTTTCGATTTGTTTCGATGACATTTTTGTTTATTATTTATGAAAGATCATAATATATTAATCTAGATATTTTAAGACAATTACTTTTATATTTTTTTTTTTTTGAATAAATAATATTTTGTACTGTTAAATAAATATTAATAGTAATTTAATTCGAATGTAATTTAATAGTATTTTAATGTTTAAAATGTTTTTCTACCGCATTTTCCAAATATTCGCATAGTGCTAAATTACTTCCATTGCGACAGTTTGTATTTGGATAGCAGCAACACGCCATTCTTTTCGTTTCAACGGCATTGAAGTAGTAAGTACATAACTGACATTTCAAGTACAAACTATATTAGGTTTTGAGTCTTAAAACTTGCGCATTGTAACTCACGCTGGTCTTTTGCAATTTTAGATTCTGAACGAAGTGAAGAAGTTAGTGTTTTTACAATGATAGTAACTTTTTGAAATCGGATCCGCCTCTAGATTGTACTTTAGAGAGGTCATTTTTTGAATTTCTCAATTCTTCAATTTATTCTTCTACCTAAAATTTGACAACAAAAACGACTCGGAAACCATCATTTTTTTTATCCGGACTATTTGAAAATTTAAACATAGATAGAAAATAATATAAGAAAGATTTTACGATATAAAAAATTTTTGTACATTTTTCTAACATTTTTTTTTTCTCATTTATTTTTTACATTATTAACTACCTTCGTTCTGAATCGTTTTATTTTGAAGAAATGATTTATCGTTTCTTTAAACCATTCAATACACCCGTCAAGAGAATCCCACCCGTCGTAGCGAAGTACGTCCGGCTTTTTTCGTTATTCGTAAAATTATTTCAAAAGATTAATACAAATCAATAATAAAAAAATTCCAACATAATGGTAACCCTTTGTGGCTGCCGCGTCTAGACGTCGTCGTTCAAACGTGTATTGGTTTAATCTTTAATCAGCAAACTTACTAGAATATAATATATGTTTAACTGTATCTCCCACGCGATTCATCACGGACATTACACAATAGTATAATGCCAATACCTATATAATATTATTATGTATACTGTGTAAGGAAGGAGATGATAATGAATATTATAATATTATGCTTTTCTTTTTCTTTTATAATATACATTTTTTTTTTTTTTTTTCGGTTACAAACAAAATAAGGTTGTCCGTCAGCGCGTGTCACGCGTGTAACAGCCGATCATCAATTTAAATTTTTACACCAGGTCAGTTGGTTGCCGTTTGTAATATATTATAAGAGTGCTTGCTCGCACTTTACCTCTGACTTTGCATAAAACGTCGGTACTATTACATAAAAAAAAAAAAAAAAAAAAGAACAAAAATAAAGTTGATTACTATGGGAAATACGAAATTTTATTGCACGTGCGAGGAGTACTCTCAAGGTGATGATATACGATACTCCGCGTCATTAGTGTGTGTGTGTGTGTGTGTGTGTGTGTGTGTGTGTGTGTGTGTGTGTAATTTATCACAAAAGCCCAAAAACGAATACGAGTATTACGTTTTGAGATGCTGCAGTTTTGGTTACATAACAATACTGTTTGTCGCGCAAAATAATATGTAGATTTTATAAAACAAGTGTGATTTTGTAGTTTCAAAATGGCTCTGACACGTCATATTATCAATTAATTGTGTTAACCACACAAATAGATTTTGTTCGCGTCTACAACTAATACACGAGCGAATTTCAAACATATTTAAATCTAATTCATATCGATTTTCAGTGATAAACCATTTGACCAAATAACAAAGTTCACTGATTCCATTGTACATGTGTGATTATAGATGAAACTAATAATTATTATTAAAATACTTATTTGTTAAATATGTGTATTCGTTTAGTTTTTTTTTGCACCACCCCAAGAGGCGTTAAATGTTTTTTGCCGCCCTTCGCGTTGGCCTACTGGATTTGGACTGAAACCACCCCCCCCCCTTTCCCTATAACATTGTCGATTTGATTGAGCTACGCGCGAAGTATTACATTAGTTGTATTTTTGGGAATTGGAGAATCAAAGTAGCTATATAACACGTTTATCGATGATTGCGATATATGAAAAAAAAAAAAATAAAAATGTCACACTGTTTGTAGAGCCAGTGATTTATTACACCACTTTTATTTATATATTAAACTGATATACTCTTTTGTATTCAATATTTTTTTTTTTTAGTTGTAAGCACAACAAAAAATTAATAAATGACGACATTTTAGTTTAAATGTTATAAACTGATTTTTTTTTTAATGTGATTTTAAAGAATTGTCATTTAATAATAATCTATCAGAAAAAAATTATGACAAAGCGACAGAAAAAAATTGCCACTCTAAGCTCTAGTCTACACTTAGGCTGACGTTAAATTCATCATTAATTTTATTAATAAAAAAAAAAAAAAAAAATTGTTTCAAATAAAATAATAAAAGTTTTACTGTAACAACAATCAATACTTTTAAAGTATAAAAATAATTATGAAATAATATGTTCGAAATAACTAAATGTCTTTATATTCTTAGATACCTAGTAAACACAACAAAGTTTTTGTCGGAACAATTATTTTTAACCCATATATGACAATCTACTTACTATTTTTTTTTTTTTAATTTTAAGAAATTATTTAACTAAAATTTTGCACAGTCTTTACTAATAATTTGGCAAAGCAAAAGGTAATGCGTTTGGCTAGTTACCAAATTGACAATAATAAATAGCTTTCATGAAAAACACAGTGAAATTCTCATTAGTCCTCACTGTAGCTGAAATTTTTTACGTTGTTGAAACTTAAAAATAAATTGTATTTCGTATTGCAGTTACTGCAAACATTGAAAATCACCGTTTTCAATGCATACATTTAAATAAAATAATGAATATGACGTAAGAAATTTCAAGTTCATATAAATAATTTAATATCAGACTTACAGAACAGCTGATTTCCTTGTAAAAAACAAAACCTAAATTTGAAAAAAAAAATTAAATTATAATTTTAATGTTATTAGGAAAACTTATATTTTCTTATTACATAAAAATTATTTTTATTAATTTATTATTAAAATAATCGTTTTGATTTGGGTTATAAGTAGGTGTTTAAAAAAAATCTATATACGAGATTCAGAGTTGACTTACAATTTGAAATAGATATTAAAATGCACAACATTATTTTAAATATAAAAATAATTATTCATGTATTTAGCCTTCGAAATAGTATTCTGACCCTTCGTGTAGTGTATAGACAAAATTTAGTAAAAATTCATTATAACATTATAAAAATTTCTTACTTCAAACGTTAATAAAAAAAAAAAGTCAAAGAACTCTAAATGTATTCAATATTTGAAAGATTTTATTGTTATTTGTCTGTGATTAGTAGTTTTGAATGCTAAAGAAAGAGGTAAAATAAAATTGCTATACACAAGTCGTGACGTCTTCTTATTCATAATTTATCATTGTTTTTTTGGAAAATTTCCCAAAATCCCTTTTTCTGCAGAGTTCCAAATACGAGTTACACAATGTATCGTAGATACGATTTCTGACCTACGATATATTGCACTACTAAATTATAGTCCTTTAAATCAATGAAATTTCTGATTCAGTTAGTTCTTACTAATAATATTAAGGAAATCCCCCTCCTATGGTTTTGCCAAGTAAAGCACTGAATACATCCGAATAACACTTGATTTGATTTACGAAACGATATATTCCGCATATTGATAAATGTGTAATAGTATGCATGTAAATTTGTTGACATTCTTTGTGCAAGATATGAATTTACAATGAAGACGAAAGTTTTTCAGTGATATTTACTACATCGAGAATAACGTATGTAATAAATAAAATAATTTTTCTGCAAAAAAAAAAGATAGTTTTGTAAAAATTAAACTCAGGTACATAAAAAATTCTGATCATTATTTTTAACTGACAATTATTTTAATTACGTTAAAATTTGTATGATTATAATTATGTAGCTTGAGTAAATACAAAATAATTATGAAACAAATATGAAATGAACTTTCAAAGATTTCTGAATATGAGCTACCTATATTTATAATTGGGGCTAGGATTTTGTAGCAAATGCTACTTTTTAATGGAGTATGATAGAGAGACAATTCTTGTAGATAAATACGTTTCAAATCATTTTGATTTCAATAAAGTTAACTTGTTTTTGCTTTTTTCTCGTTTTTGTACTTTTTTCTCATTTTTTACATAATTCTAATGAAAAATTCACATAATATCTCTAAATATATTATTTTTCTATTAAATTATTAATGCCAGAAATACCCTAGTAAAAATGTATACATACATTTTTGGTTTACCTACTGAAACAATTACAATTTATCGTAAAGTGAAAAGAACATTTTAGACAGTAGATGGAGTGAAGAAGCTAGTGTTTTTACACTGATGTTTATTTTTATTTATTTATTTTTCTGTGAACCTTTTTTCGTAAACAATTAATTGCCCAAAAGTTTTGACAGAATTTTGCTCTTGATGGTTCTTTAGAGAGGACATTTTTTTTTTTTTTTTTTTTATAAATATCTATGTGAAAATTATTTTCATCTTGTCAATAACGGAATATAAAACTGACTGAGTAAAATGGCTTTTTTTGATTAAATAAAAAGAAAAAATGAATAAACTGAATCTTAGTTCAGAATTGTTTGATAATATATTGAAAAACGATTTATTATTTGTTCAAAATTTAACACTATTCAAACAGCGATTTCCACCCGAGAATATAAGAATACTTATAGTGTAACATATGTCCAGATTTTTTAATGTAATATTGAATTTACTTTTAGAGTAAATATTAATAAAATGCTTTTTTTGGGTACTTAAAATGCTTTTTTACAGATTTATTTTGCTACAAAATCCTAGCCCTACTTATAACTAGCACCAACCGTGTTAAACCAAATGCATAAGTATTGATATTTAATCGAAAAACTATATACATATTATAATCTTTCTAGTAAAATTAACGCGTTTTGATAGATAATTATTGAGAATAGAGATAATAAAATATAACGACCTATTATTGCTATTGACTTTATGCGCGTACACGATATTTATTTAAATAAAGCGTTAACACCATAGATTTTATTCAGCTTATAAGGGCATAGAGGTTGTTATACATAAATTAATAGTGTATTTCATTTGAAAATTCAATAAACAGATGAGCAGAATGAAGAAACTAATGATTTTTTAAAGTGATGTTTATTCTTTCCCCTTCTGTGAACATTTTTTCTTGTAGAAATACTCACTTATTAAGTTTTGACCAGTCACTTTTTCAATCAGAATTTGGCTGTAGATGCGGTACTTTATACTTAGAATTTTTTGAAATTCACATTATTTCATATTCGTCATTTCGTTTCGTTTTTATTATTTATTTATTTATTTGATCGCTGTAGAAAACTTTATAGTGGCATATTAATTAACCATGGTAACCGTGGTACGAGTGAATTTTCGGACTTATTTGAGATTTTATGTTTCGTCTTTAATATCCACGTATCAAATTAATTTTCAATTTGTCTTTAAAAGACAAAGCTCTATACATCACAAACATTAATTTCCATGTTTGCCAAAACTTCAATTTTGTTTGTGCATTGAATGAACTCGAATACTTAAATGTTCTATAAATTTACTATATTAGCATAAACTGTTTCACAAATGTAAAATTAAAACAATATATTTTATTATCATTTATGTAATAATCTATGTAATATAACCGTTTAAATTTAATCTTTCAAAGCTTTTTCTGGTATAATTTCA
This sequence comes from Stegophylla sp. TES_Ste_2020, assembly GCA_025469315.1. Classification (NCBI taxonomy): domain Eukaryota; kingdom Metazoa; phylum Arthropoda; class Insecta; order Hemiptera; family Aphididae; genus Stegophylla; species Stegophylla sp. TES_Ste_2020. The sequence continues at coordinate 11,127 of JAIPRM010008045.1, forward strand.
GTTATTGTTAGTTTTTCAAATTATAATATTAATTAATTCGTGGAATATATGAAAAAAATATTCTCAAAATCGCTGATTTTTTGCAAAAACATAATAATAAAAAAAAACACTAAGGTATTACATTACGATTTGAAGAAAAATAAAAATAAAAATGACTATAATAATACTTTGTGTAAAAATATATTGACATGAAGTCATCTTATGTACGCTTTACACATGCCTCGGTCAGACCATTAATTCGGGTCAACGGTTTGTCTCCGTTTTAAATATTTATACATTTGTAATATTTATGCACCCGCACGTATTATTAAGTTAATTCTTTCGTTCATAATACATAAAATGTCGTTAAAGTCAATAGCAATTTATTATTATTGATTTATTTATTTTTTTTTTAATTTTTATGTTTCGTCTCGACAGTAAAAAACTTAATATACTTAATCGTTTCAATTATATTACGGTTCAAATGCAGCGTTATCTAGACGATTTTTTTCTTTTTTTTTTTTTTTGTAATTAATGCTGTAAAACGTAGCAGCTGTAATAAAATAATCGGTTGATTTTCTCTCGCCATCCATGTTATTATAATGTGTCTACCATTTTCGATACTCAAAAATAATAAATCGTTTATGATAAACTACCGCCGCCGTCGGTTTTTTCTACGATTTTATTACTATGTATTATCCTCACGTCATAGGTATTCTTCAAGGACTCCGTTTGTTACGTACCTGCCTACCTACTTGAGATAATATTTTATGCTAATATAGGGTTTATCCGAACGTTTTAATAAGACTAAAAAATTCTTTACGGTAAATCCTTTATAACTATGCATTCAGATTGTAAAAAGCCGGACATACTTCGCACGATGGGTGTTCTTCGCACGACGGGTGAGATTCTTATTGATGGGTATATTAAATTTTAAAGAAACGATAAATCATTTCTTCAATAAAACGATTGTGAACGAGGGAAGTTAATAATATAAAAAATAAATGAGAAAAAAAAATGTTAGAAAAATGTTCAAAATTTTTTTTTTACTTTTCAAAATTTTCTTGCGCCAAAATCTTTCTTATATGATTTTCCATCTATGTTTAAATTTTCATAAAGTTCGGATTAAAAAATGATGGTTTCCGAGTCGTTTTTGTCAAATTTTGGGTAGTTTATTGCAAAAAAAAAATTGAAGAATTGTGAAATTAAAAAAATAACCTCTCTAAAGTACCATATAGAAGCAAATCCGGTTTCAAAAATTATTGATCGAAACTTTTGGACAAGTATGTATAAAGAAAAAAAATAAACATCATTGTAAAAACACTAGCTTCTTCATTTCGTTCAGAATCTAAAAGTTGTACAGTTAAAAAACGGGGTAACGTTTTATTGTCACATAGCAAATCGTTAAAGACGTCGTCGCAAGCTGCAGCCGCTCGGTTCGGTTTTCTCCTTTCCCCGTTCGACGAGACGGTTCGACGAACAGAAATAAAAGAAGAAATAATAATATTATTAACGAATGCTGGGACAATATAATAATATTCGGTCATAGGGTGCCAACCGTCCTAGATTGGGGGCAGGACTATCCTACATTCGGGTAATTTGTCCTACGTACAACAATGCTTTCAATTTTTTGTAGGACAATCTTACATTTCAATACAATATAGACTTTACATATTATGACATATCACTTAAATAAATATATTTTTTATTATCACTATTTTATAATTTAATCAAAATTTCCTTAATAATTTGTTCGGCTCTCGTGTAAACTTCTCTTAACTAAAATCTGTTATCCAATAAATAAAGAAAAGCAAAAACAATTGAGAATTTCGAAAAATTACCTCTATAAAGTACCAACCATAGGCAAATCCGATTGCAAAAAAGTTATTGTTCGAAAGTTTTGGATAAGTATTTCTATATGAAAAATATAAACACATAAAAAAAAAAAAATTGTTAAAAAGTAAAACAAAAAATAAATATCATTGTAAAAACACTATAGCTATTTCACTTCGCTCAGAATTTAAAAAATATATTTGAAGTACTTTGAAAAAACTAAACTGTCCTGCGTTACTCAATTTGAAAGTCGGCAACCCTAGATTTAGGACGTACGATTATAGTAGTTGTGGTATACACACAGTACACACAGTACAAGACGTGTTATCGCATTAGTGATTTGCAGAAATACTTAATGGGGCTTACACGTCTTGTGAGAAACAATTTGAAAAATATAATAATTATTGGAAATAACGATACTTAGACTAGACCATGTGTGCGTACAACAATGATTAACCACGAAACGACAAAAGTTACGTCAACACGATAATAATATTTTATTGCAGTAGTACTTTCCTATATTATAACAGAACAACTGTATAGTACAGTGTTGTACGTCATTCTGCACAGTGTTACGTAACAAACTTATACAAATGTGTGTTTTTACAAACGTACATCATACCTACTACTGTTGTATAGTTGTCGTACTCGTATTATTATAGCAGAGGTTTCCAAACTGGTTGCCGCGGCACCCTTGTGCGCTGCGGCGGCGTAAAGGAAGAAGACCTGGGGTGCCGTGAAACGCACAAGAGGAAGATTTAGTAAGGTCGGAAATTATTTTGAAAACAAACATTTACCACACACGGCGACTACAACACAAAGAACGCGTCACACAGAATACTACTATAATAACGTACAGTACAGTCGAACAGGAGCGGTGTACAAATAATAATTACTTTATAGAGTCTAGAGGAGTGTCGGACGTTTTTTTTTTATTTTCGCCACAACGAAAACCGATTATCCGTATGGGATTAAAATTGCCGTTTCAAAATTCGAAAATTCAACGATCCGGGAAAACGTTCAACGAGGAAGGAACTCTTTTACACCAATGAATTCCGGTCACAAACCACCTACTTTGAAGCTCATTGTTTTTTTGAATTGTTTTTTTTTTTGTAATTTAGTAAAATTTAATTATTGAATACAACACGTTTTATGCCTTTTAGAAATTATTTTTAAAGAAATCACAAAAACGTCATCGAGGTACCATGGTACGACTCGAACGAGTTTGAGAACCTCTGATACATATTACATATGTATAATATGTATGAGTATTATTTGAGTGAGACCACTCAATACATTTATTATATTATTATACTATACATAATATAGTATGATAATTTGGCCAGCTTACAGCTGGTGTACACGCGCCTGCGTACACCGGCCGTTCTGGTCAAAAACCAGGGGTTCGAAACACCGCGGTCACGCAGCGCACACCCTTCGCGCGGACACGACACGCCGTCATCACGTCGTATTGCTTTGCACGCGTGTATCTTTGCCTACCTGGTGGCAGGTACGGTCTACCGTCCACTCCTATTATAATATTTTGTACACGTGTACGGCCGCAGACGGTCGTGGTTAACCCGCAGGTGGGCTGTATCCTAACCGCCTAACCGTGAACGTGAAAAAATTATGGAAAATTCGAGCAAAACCGGTAAAATATGCAGTTAAAACTAGATTCTCACGGAATACGTTACTTGTAATGATGATGTATGAATAAATAAATGCAGAATCAAACTATTTGTGATCATAAGCATAGCATTTTGGAAATATCTTTGTGGAAATTAAACTGTGTAGACCAAGGGTTCTCAACCTTTTGAGGTTCATGCCTCCTTTTATACTATTATATGGAGTCACGCCCCCCCCCTTCCCATTACTATAAGATGGAATTATAATATATTATATATACTATTATATCACAGAAATACATCAATTTGATTAATAATTTTGGGTATTAACATGATTATAATAGTTCAATATTACTCTTCAGGTTATTGAAAATAATATTGTTAGTTGTTACACAATGATGATCGATAATCTCATACTTACGTACAAAAAAAAAACTATAGATAATCATAAACAACATTTTCATGTTCTGAGGTGAAATGTGGTTTCATGTGAATATTTTCATGCCTTCCCTGAAATTTTGTTACGTCTTCCTAGGGGGGCACGCCCTCAGATTGAGAACCCTTGGTGTAGACTACTTAGAATCAAAATGTATGATTTCGACAATATAAGTGCTCTTAAACACGTTGATCATACGCAAATCGGTTTGATCAATGCGAATAATTCAAATTGTTTAATTTACTGAACTCAAAAAAAACTTCCCATCACATAACAAGTTACGCTTACAGGGGAGTTGTATTTTTTCTTTTTTATATTATACACTCCAACTTCGTACTTGTCTTTTTTTTTTTTATTTACAAATAAATTATTATTATTATTATTATTTTCTAAACTTTGAATATTATGAACGTCTAATACGACCTTGCTATACATTTCTAATGCCGGAAAAAATCTTAGAACACGTTTTAATCGAACCACAAACGTATACCAGGTTTCGGATTGGTTTGCGATTGAGATATCAACTCGATTATTTTGTGTGTAACTTTTAACCCGTTAAATTCTTTTCGTATTCGCGAAAATTTCGCCATATTCATCATTTATCTTTTGTATAGAACGTTAGGCGGCAACGAACCGTTCTTCATTCTTTTTTTTTTGGTACAAACGACGACGCGTGCTTGCGCAGGTACTAACCCGCGTACAATAAAGAAACGATTGGGCGAAATTCGCATCGTTATTGGACGGCGTTCACACGGGTGTACACCAAATCCGCGGGTGAAGCAGTAGGTACGGAGAATAAAGGGATTGTGTATCGGTTCGATCCGGTTCCGCGCAGAATCTCGCGTTTGAAAACGACGACAAAAACGATGCGCCATCTCGTGTACGGGATTTTACTAAAAAAAATAAAATATTATGTAATAATAATTATCAATGCACACCGCACCCATACGCGTGTAGTAACCCATTAGCGTCGGTAAGGGAAAGTTTTAGGGGGATCGAACCTCTCTCCCCCATTGATAAACGCCCAAACGAAAAAAAAAAAGTTAATTTCTTACCAGATAAAATATAATATAATATATTAGTGTAAAACACTTGCTTATTTATTTTTTCCGTTTCAAAATGCAAATGCATTTATGAAAAAAAGCTGATAAAAAAATGTTAGTTACTTCTTCAATATTGGTTGAAAATTATATTAGAACAAATTTACACCAACGGGATGTTTTCAATTTTTCAGCATTTTTTTTCGGTGTATACTAATATTGAGTCCCTATACCTGAACGGGGAAAAAATAATATACTAATTGAGTCCCGGGTACAAACGAGACATATACTAATTGAGTCCGGGGTTAGGAAACTAATTGTATACGAATTGAGTCCGACAACATA
>JAIPRM010008046.1:0-16383 GCA_025469315.1 Stegophylla sp. TES_Ste_2020
AAAATTCCGGTAACTGCAAATTTTGCCGTTTTTCGTTAATTTTTCGACATATTTTCACCGCGCTTGGAAAAAGTATTGGGAAATTGGAAAAATGACCTCTCTAAAGTACCATCTGGGTATGATTCCGATTCTATAGAGATATTGATCGAAACTTTTGGTCCAGTATTTCTATACGAAAAAGTGTTTACAGAAAGAGAAAAAAAAAAAAAATAAATAAACATCATTGTAAAATCATAAGCTTCTTCACTTCGTTCAGAATCTAAAAGTGTTATCTAAATTTTAAAATTTTATATTGAAAACAAGTTGTTATATTTAATATTATTATTTTCTTCGTATTGAATAGTAATATAAAAAATTAATTTTCGGTTCAGGTGAGTATTTTATATTTTGGCACCGAGTGAGGAAAACGACTGTGGGCTCCTCAGAACAGAAACACTAGGAACCTTTTATGACAGTGAAAACATTTTCATATGGGGTGGGGTGGGGGGTAAAATATTACACGGTACATAATCACAGCCACATCGGTTTAGCCGAATTCGATTTCTATAATATCATGCTGTATTATTTATGTGTGTTATTTTGCTGCCGTTTCCAGGTCGTCGTCGTCGTCGTCGTTGTGCACTTTTAAACCAGCGGGTCGGCCGCAAAGTCACCGGGAACCACGTGGCCAGGGGTGGGGGGTTGAGGGTTGACGGGTCCCTGTCAAATTGAAGCCACACTAATCCCCGTAGTACGTACGAGCACGTATACACGCGGTCATTATAAATGCAAATCCCGCGAGCGGTCCCGGGATCCTCGTCCGATACGAGAGTAATCCCGAGCTCCGACCGGGGGTAGTGGGGGGGGGGGCAGCGAGCGCGTGGGTAAAATTGAAAATTGATTATGAACACGAGCGGCTCCTGTTTTCCTAGTCATCGGCGCGATGGCAGCAGTAATGTGCGCGCGAGACGAGTCCACCAAGCGACGACCTTTGGAAGGGTTGTCGGAGGAACGCGATTAGCTGCCCGTCGGCGGCGGCACGGAAAAGGGCGTCTTGACATTTGGTCGCCGAGTGGAGTGGGGTGTGTCGCTTCATCGTGTCCGCGTTGTTCACTCGTGTTTACAAAATTTACAACACACAAACACGTATGTATTATGCAATGACGTGTTCCTCGATCATTGTTATCCGTCCATCGTCGCGAGGTTATTAATTCGCGTTCTGTATCATATACATTGACGATAGACCGTGTCCTTTATGCGTAATGTTACTATTTCTCAATATAATGGCTTGTTACAAAAGTAACGCTGCTATAAACAGTTACATGTTAAAATAAATATTATAATGTTATACTTAATGCGTATAACAATGGTTTAAAAGTCACTCGGGAGTACCCCAGTGGCCCAGTGTGTTAGCGACATACAGGGGAAAAGGTTTGGAAGGAGGGGAGGAGTTAGTTATTGAAAATTATAATTTTAGATTCTGAACGAAGTGAAGAAGCTAGTGTTTTTACAATGATGTTTGTTTTTATTTTCTGTTTACAATTTTTCGTATGGAAATACTTGTCCAAAAGTTTCGATCAGTAACTTTTTGAAATCGGATTTGCCTCTAGATTGTCCTTGGAGAGTTCATTTTTTGAATTTCTCAATTCTTCAATTTTTTGAAAAAAACTACCAAAACTAATATATATATATATATATAATATAATGAACTATATGAAAATTTAAACATAGGTAGAAAATAATATGAGAAAGATTTTGGGCGCAAGAAAATTTTGGAAATGTAAACAAAAAATTTTGTACATTTTTTTTTCTCATTTGTTCTTTATATTATTAACTTTTTTCGTTCAGAATCATCTTATTGAAGAAATGATTTATCGTTTCTTTAAAATTTAATACACCCACCAAGAGATTCGCACCCGATGTGCGAAGTGTGCTTGTCGTGCGAAGTATGTCCGGCTTTCTTTTTTTCTAATAAACATGATGTTATATGAAATTTTATCGTGTAAACTAACGTACAATACTCTTTTTCTTAGATATACAAAAAAGTAATAAGTCACAGGACTAAATTTGTTTTTCTAGACGTTTTAGCTATTGTGTTCACTATTTCATCACAATTTACATCTACGTCTCTGTACACATTTAACATATTCAACCCATACAATCTTTCTCTTCCAGTGTTGTTACGCAAATACGTTTTCAATCTACGAAGGGAAGAAAAGAGGAGCTTTCACATTTACCTCATTTCATTGCGGTCTATAAATAATAAATTGCTTTATATTGTTTCATTTTATTAAGCTGGGTTTAGACCGGAGCGTGTTTGATCGCGAACACTAACGAACATTTCGATGTGGGTAAACAATGAGAGCACAAATGCTCCACAAACACCATGAGCGCCGAGCCGATTCCTTACAAATGTTTGTATTTAAACTGGCACATGATCGACGAAAGTTTTCTCTTGAAAATTGTGTATTTTGCTTATGAAATTCGGTGTATCTTCTCGGGTTTTTTTGTATTTAATTTCATACCTATATTAATAATATTCGTATAATTAGTATTCGTACATTGGTATAACCCATCAATGTCTTTCGGTTATTTTTTCGTTTTAGATTCAGTTTTTTTTTATTTAATAGCTCACCAGCACTAGTAGTAATTGCGTGCCCCGTAACTGCAATATTTTCGACAATTTTTAATAAAAACTGAACTGAAATCGAAATAAGCAATTTTTTTGACTTTACTACAAATGTGAAACATTTTCTATACGAGTTATTTTTGAGACCCGTTCGTGAACTCTTCTAATAGTGCTCGCGATCAAATGTACTCTAGTCCAGTATTTCTTAACCTAATTGTCGCGACCCCCTTGGTGGTCGTTAACAAATAAATACAAACTAATACTAAGGCAATAAATCCATCGTCAAATCAGATGAAAATATGCTCATTATTATCATAAATCATTGTCAAATTAAGAACAATTGATTGGATTGACTTCAGAATAAATATTTTACAACAAATTTATAAAAACATCAAAACTATATGTCAATTTTGGTCAAAAACTTCAAATGAGTATTCTAACTCAGTTCAAGCTAAAAGTAACATTAAAAACCTTTAGTCCATTTTCAACTACTTACTTATTTAATCGAAATAACAGTTTCCTTCTGACTGTCGTACAAATTAAATGGAAAAACAGTCTGGAAATTTCTTTAAAAAATTCTATTGAACCAAAGATTGATCTATCAAGCCATATTAATTTAAGGATGACTCTTAATATTTGAAGTTTCTTATATGTATTTTAGTCATAACAAAGTTTTCTATAGTTAATAATAATGCAAAATGTGTGCTTCATATTTCTCTAAAATGTTATTTATTGTATTTATTTTATTATTTATTACTATTGCAATTTTATATTACACGTAATCTATACTGAAACGTAAAAAATATATTTAGGGGTGGCTAAAAATTGAATATCTTATTGAATTTGGGGGTCGACACAGTAAAAAGGTTGAGAAACACTGCTCTAGTCTATAATTCTAGCTTCAGATAGGTACCAATTTACATTAGCATTTAGAATATTTAGGTTATAGTAACTTAAGTATTCGACATGTGAACCTAAGTTATTTCCCGTATGTGTGCATATCTTAAAATTTTATTTGAACCTATGTAAACCCAAATTGATAATTTAATTTATATATATATGGTAAAAAATCACTTTTTTGTTTTATATTTCATTGTCAAGGAAACAATTACAACCATTTCGGAACCGTTGAGATCAGAATAATTATTAATTGTAATAAAACTAAAGATTATTACTTCTTTTACCACGATTTAAATAAAAATAAATTGCATTTTTAATTAATTTATATTGTTTATTGTTAAAAATTGTATTTAATATATAATTAATAGTATATACAAGTAATAACAATTATTGTTATTACTTATTTGTCTATGTTTCTGTATTCACAATTTCATACTTGCCTTCGGGTCGTTAAATAGAAAATTATTATTATTATTATTATTACAGTGTACACGTATAACAACGGTCGTTGTTACCTACATAAAACATCGCGAAAAAACCATTAAAATTATATTTTTAAATAAGCCCAGTCGTGGCGAAATCCAAAACCGTAAACAAAGTCACATTTTCGAGAGAATAACTACCGCGCTTTGCACAGCATTAATAACACGTTGATGCATTATTATTTCGCGCAGAAATATTTTATAATATTACACGCTGGTTATATAAGAAAAAAAAAAAAAAAAAACGTTAATTATCATTTATCTACTTGTAATTTACGCACCGAACTAACGGAGAGCACAGAGATCAGTACTGTAATAACAAACGACTGAGATTTATAGAGTACATTTTTCGAATCAGTCGTAAAAGTACCCGCCGAATAGTAAATTATAATAATAATAATAATAATAATATTTAGATATTCAACGAATCTGCGATGTAAAAAAAAAACCGGACATACTTTGCACGACGGCTGGGATTCTCTTGACGGGTGTATTGAATTTTAAAGAAACGACAAATCATTTTTTCAATAAAACGATTCATTCTGAACGAAGAAAGTAAATAATATAAAAAATAAATGAAAAAAAAAAAAAAATGTTAGAAAAATGTCCAAAATTTTTTTTTCACATTTTCAAAATTTTCTTGCGCCAAAATCTTTCTTATATGATTATTATCTATCTATGTTTAAATTTTCATAAAATTCGGATCAAAAAATTATGGTTATTTTGGGTAGTTTTTTCCACAAAAACATTGAAGAATTGAGAAATTCGAAAAATGACCTCTCTAAAGTACAATCTAGAGGCAAATCTGGTTTCAAAGAGTTACTGATCGAATTTTTTAGATAAGTATTTCCATACAAAAAGCTGTACACAGAAAAAAAAATAGAAAAAATAAACATCATTGTAAAAACACTAGCTACTTCGCTTCGTTCAGAATCTAAAAAAATCACAAAAAAACTGATGGAATTCCCAAAATGTGCGAAGTTTGTATACAATTTAATTACTGCGAAATTTGTATTTGTAATACTCGAAACGTGTTCAATAAAAGGACGTAATAAAAATAGATTAAAACCAAATTCGTTGTACGTGTTGTCCGTATATTATATTTAGAGCTACGGACTCATAGCTCTCAAAAAACTTAAAATATGCATGCATTTATGCTCTAAAATATACAAAAGCGCAAAAATAATCTCTTGTCAAACATTAATTTTACTTTAAAATTTCAAAATATTTAAAAATTGTATCGTATAATATATTTTAATATGTATTATTAATTCTTCTTCTATTATTTATAAAATTTATTTTTTTGTTTCAATCTTAATTCTTTTTTTAAGCTTACATTTAAACAAATAAAAAATTATCAAATAATATTCTTTATATATATATATATATATATATATAATATCTTTTCAGAAATTCAGAGAAAAAATTTTCGACACCGAGAAAACTCAAATTAAATATTGAAAAATATGTGAAATATGCACTTAAAATTTAAATATAACTAAAATATGCACTCGAAAAAAGAGCTAAATATGCAAATTAAAGAGTACTGCATACAGAACTCCTGCTGTTCTGAAACGCATTTCTATATTACTCAGCTATGTTTTGAATGATTTTTGAAAAACATGCTAATTCCTATAAGTCCTTAGTCCTAATTATAATAAACGGCAAAGCGATTCAAAATGACGTACCTATTCGAAATTGTGTTCCATTCAAGAACGACACCTAGGACGTGGCATCGAGATGACATCAATATTTTAACGATTGTTCTTCGAATTATTACACGAAACTCACAAAAAAAAAAAAAAGACTTATTCGTTCGAACACCTACTTGCCACAGCAATATACGTAATATGTGTCTGTCGCTTAAATATAATATATAATATTTACTTTCCGAACGATGTGCAAACAATGGTTCGTAATGAGGTGCGTTGAGATTGAATTAAGTACGATTTAAATACGATAAAAATAAATTATATTAGCGTTGTATACCGGTTATGTACGTACCTACTCGGAATAATGCGCAAACTGCCGTAACGAGGTAAAAAAAAAAGAAATGCAATGTCCATGAAAATTAATCCGACCTGTGGCTTTAAAAAGGAACACACTCAGTGACGGATCTAGAGCTAAATATCGAAGGGCGCAAAATCCTTCTCAATTCCAATCGATATTTAAGTTTCTGAGGTTTAAATGTGAACCGTGGGGGTTGCGAATCTTTCAACCCCACATAATCTTCAATTTGATAAATAGTTTAAATCATTTTAATTTGTTCATGAGAAATATTGAAGAAAAAAGAATATGTTGTAAATTGCCTGTTATATTAATATCACAACGAAAACACTTCAACTACGCGTAAAAAAAAAAAAAATGGCTAAGTAGAAAAAAAACAATCACCAGTTGTTACGTAACACATAAGTGTTCAGTATCATAAAGTTGTGATGTCATTTATGGTACTAAACAAAATGTTTGATTTGCTTGGCGAGAGCTAATCAAATTTCCAAAACAGACGTCAAAAAAGTATTTGAAAACATTAATACACTTATTTATGCAGCAATAGAGTACATAATACAATAAATATTAGTAAACTAGCAGATAGACAAATTTCCTGTTATTTTCTATTATAACTGTAGTGACATCTGTTTAGAAAATTTGATTTGTTCTCGTCAAGTAAATCGAAAAATTTTACTTAGTACCACAAAGATATCACAATTTTATAGTGTTGAACACTTACGGAATTATTCTACACGACACTTTTTGGAATTTCTCTTGGACTGAAAAAAAACTATCCTTTTTTATTATTACATAAGATCCGTTTGGTTTAGTTAGAAACTTGAGAAATCCCGTTATAGGTATAATAAATAAAATATAATAAGAACTACAAATTAGCACCAACCAAAAAACAAACGCCAACGGCACACAGTGTTCCCAAGCTGTCACCCATCCAATCCAAGTACTAACTACGCCCAACGTTGCTTAACTTCAGTGATCGGATGAGAACTGGTGTACTCAACGTGGTGTGGTCGTTGGCGAAGGACGAAGGAAATGTGTAATTAATTAATTAATTTTTTTTTGGAAGTATTTAATTTATAACACTAAAATTTTAATACGATAACGTCCATCGCGTGAAAAGAGTATTTAGAGCTGTTTGATTGTGATAGTTTTTAACCGATTGCCAAAAGTGAGAAATAAAGAGAAAAAACAACTAGTCGTTTATTTTCATTGGAAAATTCTAAATAGTTTTCGATTGTCGTAAATTAAATGAAAAAAATCTATAGACAAGAGACATTTGTACTGCAGCTTAATCGCGTTGACCAGAAAATTGAAATAAAATGTTACTAAATTTTGTAGATCGACAATATTGTTTGCAACTATTTGATTCGCTGGTTACTGCAGACGATAATTTCTCGTTTGATACAGGTAATTTCGATTAAGAGGTGGGGTTTAATGAGGATGGCAAGAGAGACTGCGAAGAGGAGTAGCTAAGGCGAGGAACCCGATCCTTTCTAATAAAATCGAAAAAAAGGACGAATTCCTTCCGGTATTAAAGAAAGGACGGATTATTTTCAATAAAACGAAGGAACTAACAGTTTCCTACATAAAATGAACGTTAACAAAGTTGCAATAATTTTAATTTGTATCGGTCTACCATGTGTCTAAGCTATCGATCGTAGTGTACAGTTTTTTAATTTTATTTTCGAACAACTTATACGGCAGAAACTTTACGAAAATATAAGTTAAAATAATTTTGTTAGTAAAGGACTATTGACGATTTCTACGGTCGACCCGGTTTATTTATTTATAATTATTATTATTTTTTTTTTTTATATTTTGTTATTAATAAAAAAGTGACGTGACATTTTATTCGTCTCGTTCCTCTAGCATAATAATATTAATAATATAATATCATACGACGGCGAACTCAATAATTCGACGGAGAACATAAGTCCGTGTCCACTCGACATCACGTACACGACGCGACCGTAACCACGGTAACCGTCCAAATCAGACCGCACTATAGGACCAAAGTACGTAAATAACAAAACAAACGAAAAAACTCGGATTTTCTCAGTACGAAACCCAATTGATTCTCGGGGGCAATTTTCGTAGTACGGGCAAACGTACTCTCTTGCTCAATCAACCGAAATCACAGAAAACCTTCCCGGCCGAAACGAAGGCCTCGTCGTACACGACGTAATCACTTTTATCTCTTCCCGTTCACAATGCATAATATAATATAATTGAATGAAACATTTATTTATTACAATATAAGTTTATTCGTATTTAGGGATTCACAGATTAACAACAAAACTGTAAAAGCACGTCGACGTGCTTGTTGTTGATTTAAACAGAATAACTTACTAGTTAATTATTATGATAACGACGTGATTCTGTTGTTCACAGACGGAGCCAAGAAATACGCAGTGTACGCGATGGCACCCCTAACCCACAGCAAATGAGTTAAGGTTCTTTTCACTTTTGAGGTCAGGATTATGAATTAAACATAAAGAATATCTAATGGGGCCATACCGTATACAGCTATATGCAGTGAATTGAAGCAATCAAATGGAATACGCTAAGAGTGACCATTTTGAAAAAAATAAAATTATTTTTCTTATTTGGTCGGTACCACTTTAAATTTTCAAATTATCAATAATATAATATAATAACGATAACATTAATTTAAAAATTTTAAAGTATGATAACAGTTCCTTATCAGTGATTCCAATGAGCAAGGAATACAATATTTTGATACAATAATTTGATTCTTTTTAATTGGTCACTCTAAGCGTATTCCATTCGAATGCTTCATTTACGTATACGTATGACCACGGGTTGCAATTATTAAAACAGCACTCTAATGGTATAGGTATAATGTGGCATGTGTTAAAACTTAAATTCATTATGTATCAAATGTATTAAAGATAATGCGATTAATATAATTTTACATTGTTTATTTTTTTAAGGGAGAGGGGAGGAAGAAAATATAAATATAAATATTCCTCGAACAAAGGGGAACATAAGAACTCTGTGCCTATGATATTATTTCAATATACATTACAAAAGTTGAGGAAGAGTTGAGAAGTGTATACAGATTGGTTGTAAAAGTAACGATTTTAAAGAAAAATTATTAATATTATTTATAAACCAGTTATGTTTATTTTTATTATTATAAAAATATGATTAAACTTACTATGTATAATAATATATTATTTTCAAATATACGTATTTATTTAAGCTCTTTAGGGTAGGGCAACTTTATAACCTACCCTTCAGGTATACCACAATTTGTTCATCACACGATTCTACTTGACTAACATAATATATATATATATATATTAAGTCAACCTTTTTGAAATATTTAACTTAATTGATTTTCTTATTTTTTCTACATCAACGTTCAGCGAAAACAAATAAGTCGCTTGAAAACTCTCGCTATTCACGTCTTTTGGGTTCGAGTCATTCAAGCGCAGTATATACCAAATTTTTCGTTGGTACTTACTGTTGAATTTACATTAAATTTTACGTGCAAATAAATCCTACGATCAAACGTGCACAATATTAATGTTATTAGTCAATGGCACAATTTGTGTGTGGGTAAATTTTTTATTAATCCGACGGTTTCGGGGGGGAGGGGGGGAGTGATTAATGAACGTAATAGCAATCCGGACAGATGATGGCAGAGGAGAGGGGAGGTGGTGGAAAGGGGTCGGAAAACGTCGAAATGTGCACACACGGACGGACGTGTCGTCGTAATTTCTCCGCGGGCGTTAATGCCGCGTGTCATATGTACCGATGGGAATCATTTTTCCAGTCACTACTCGTGTAAACAGTTCGTATAAATCAGGGCCGCTGGAAATATTTAAAAATAAATAACGCTGGGGCGATGCGTACACTTTACACGCAGACACACACTCACAAATTGATACACGTGTGCGTGCGAGTGCAGTGTACGCACACGCATAGGTATATAATATTATAACTACTGTTGCTGCTATTAATCTCTGTGCCATAAGAGTTATAAGCATATTAATTTGAATAATCACTCTTGTCTTTTTTTTTTTTTTATAATTATAATTATTATTATTATTATTATTTTTTTACAAACGTTCGAATAACGCGTGTTTTTTCCCGTTAAAATTATTATTTTAGGAGCACGTGCGTTTTTATTTTAGATGTGTTCCAAAAACACGTTTTCGACTCACTCAACTCGGGCGATTCAAATAAGTTCTTTTAAACCAAAGACGTAAAAATTTAGTAGATTCCAGTTTGAGTTTAGGTTCTTTAAAGTGTGAAATCCCGGTTCCGATTTGGGTTTTGATATTTAAAAATAAAAATAAACTATGGTTAAGATTCTGGCTTTGGTAAATAAAGATTCTAACAGGTTCTAATCACATGGGTTTTTTTTTTTTTTTAATCAGAAATATGAATGCAAAATGCTTTCGTTTGAAATATTACATTATCCTATAAACAAATTAATTACGAAAAAAGCAGGACATAATTCACACCAAAGGTATTCTTCACTCCTTAGGTGGGATTTGGAGGGTGGTTAAACTTGAATGATAAATAATTTATTCAATAAAACGATTCTACAGAGTGGAGTTACAGTTTATACGTATAGTACAATTCTATTTAAAAATTATAAAGTTTATTAATAATACTAAAAAATATATATTTCGTGCTCAGCCACTTTTATACCTCAAAACAGTTTGACGAGAAAACTATTAAACTCAAATATTATTAAATAATTTACTCAATTGTTTAGTCTCTCTTTTTATTCTTTTTTTTTTTTTTTAATATTTTGATTCTTTTACGTATTAGGAGAACCTCTAAGAACTTTAAAAACCAATGAAAAATGTTTATTTATCAAACGAAATTTAAGTTTTTTTTATAAATGATAATTTATGGTATACATATAAAATCTTAAGGTTCCATAATTTAGTAAAGGTTCCAAAACATGTTCTTTTCCGTTCGATTCCAGTGTCTGTTTTATACTAAGATATTATGCAAGTTGGTATTTAGACTTTTTTCGCTCTTGGACAACCTTAACACCCTAACACAAAACAGTTACCCATTATTTTATTTCCATGTACAAAACAATTAAAAATTCAATAATTTATTACGAATCTAATATTTTGAAAATATTAGGTGATTGTAATAATATAAATAATTGGTAGGTACATTTAGAGTTATTTTATAATCGTATTAAAACAATTAAACACATTTTTTATTTTTTATTGCATTTCCTAATCAAGTCATCAAGTGCCAAGACCTAGTAATGATGCATTTAAATGAAAACATTAATCAATTTAAAAATTCTTATCGAATCCGGTCGACATCTAAAGTCGGTTTCATGTTTCACTGCATGGTGGGAAGGAATGGGTAACGATGACAAAATAATAATATTAACAAGGCTAATAATATTAACAAGGCATCCCTATGCGTTTATATCATTGTTCAAAAAACAAATAGGATGAATTATTTGATTTATCTAACACAAATTTTTTTTATAGTATCTGAGAATTCAAAACAAACGATTTTTATGCATATTTCCAATTCGTACATTTTAAACACATTTTTTAAATACATTTTTACAATACATTTTATTACTCTTTACTCGAAATATTGTAAATTAATACAATTATAATAAAAGTAATATAATTTATTATTATTATAATAAAGGTAATATACAATATAAGAAATAATATAATTTCGTATATACAATAAATATTATTTACAAAAGGCAATTATGTAATTTAAATATAATATATCTATATGACTTTAATATGAATGGAAAATTTACGACATAACAGATATTTATTGTAAAAATATAAAATATCTAATGAAGTCAGAGAAAAAAAAAAATAGATTTACTGAAATAAAATAAACTAACGATGATGGATTATTTAATCTCTTTAAAATGTTTTTTTGATATATTATATTCATTATCTTCCTCTTTTTTAAAATGTGTAAATAATTAAAATAAACGTATAGACACTACTAAGTGGATATTTCGATATCTTTCGGCACATATGCTAGTGGCGGATTTGACGTGAAAAAAATGGAAATTCACGACCAAACACCCCCCCCTCACCAGAAAAATCCCTTTAAATCCACGTTTTGCACATTTTTTATTTATAGTTTATGTATTTTTAAACAAAAATTGTTTTCGGTTAAAAATAATAATATAATTTATAACTGGTATTTTTAAGAAGTTTAAGGCCAGAGATAACGAACCTTTTTTTACCAACGCAGCGCGTCGAATAAAATATTTTGTTAGATTTGATTTTTCCCACGAGTCAACTACCTAACTAATTTTATGACTTTCTTCTTTGCTCGTTAAATTTAAAAATTTCTTCACTTATTCCTCGAATAAAAACAAATACAACGTCATATCATCATATTACACAAAATTTAAAAAAATTTGATACTAAAATATTATAAAAATTACATAAGTATTTTAAAATTAAAAAATATACAATAATACAATTTGTATTCGTTTAACGAATTAAAAAAAATTAATTATTCTACTTCAAACTGTGTTATGGACAATTGCATGTTTAATTAAATAACTCAATGTACACATGTTTTCATGAAAATAGATTTTATGGCATATTTTATCGTTCTTACTCAATTTGAGGTTGTTTTTCCTTAATTCTGGAAAATTTGTTGAGAATTGCGAAATACTGATCACTTTTTAAGAGTCATGCAGACAAAATAATATACTGGAAACTTATTCTTCATATTTGTATTGATGCGAACACTTCTTCAAGTAGAAAAGTGTTAAAATAATAAGAATAAAAAAAAATGTTATGATAAAACAACTAGTTTCTTTGATCCATGAAAACAAAAATATAAGAAAATACATTTATACGTATTTAGTTAGAAATAAAATATTTAAATTGATTAATACCTACTTTTTATTTATTTTATTATTATACACGTGCCGTATACTATTTACAGCCGATTTTTAGTGTCGTATGCTATTTACATTTAATAAAGGGATCTGTATAATATTTGTTTTACTGTGTATTTTTAATTTTAATACCATGAAGATCAGTGGCAGATTTAGCGTCAGGCAAAGCAGGCAGTTGCCTAGAGAGGCAAATTTTCGGAAGCGGCAATTTCGTGTTAAAATTATATTTTAACCGACTTCAAAGTAATAATTTGTAATCGTACATTTTTATATTCCAAAAATATTTTTTATCTTAAAAACGTTTACCAAAGTGTTGGTTATTTTATTAAATGTTACTACCTACAATATCATAATATAATAATAATATAACAATATAAATGAGAATTGTCGTTTTTAAATTTTTTCTCTGGGAAATGTAAGGGTGACTAAAAGACTAAAAGGGCAAATTCGGTTTATTAAGATTAAATATTTGATTATTTACACTATTTTATACTAAAAATAACTTTAAAGTGCCTATATCGGTTATTTAAGCACTACAGGATTGTTAAATCTTAATTTTAAAAAAAATTTTCGCTTCAAAATTCACGTCTTACACATGAACGGTAGAAAAATTTTTTCGGGCGTTAAAAAAAAAAAAAAAACATTTGCCTAGGGGCGGCAATAGTGTAAATCCGTCTCAGCGTAAAGATATTGTTTAAATTAAAATCATTTTTATACTAGTCAAATGAGTGCGTAATCGCTGTTAAATATTTATTTGAATTATTATTTCCAAAAATTAGTTAATAGATACATTGAGGTTAAGCTAAGGTTTTAAAAACCAGAAAGTTTTTACCAAATTTAAATATTTCTACAACATTAAATGCTATGAGTCTAACACTGATTCAGAAATACTTGTCCATAAGTTTCTACCAGCAACTCATTTTAGATTAGAAATTCTCAATAATTTTTCCAGTGTTTAGGAAAAATATCCGAAATTTTACAAAAACGGATTTAAAACTATTTTTTTTTTTTTTTTTTTTTTTTTTAATCCATACTTTATGAAAATTAAAATATAAATTAAAAATTATATTGAAATTATTTTGATGAATAAAAATTTTGAAAATGTGAAACATTTATTTTTTCTGTTCTCAGTTAATCAATAGTGGGATATTGGTTATTTTTTGTAATAGGTAAGTATTAATAAACATTATAATATTGTAAAGCAAAATTATGTTGAATAAACTAAAGCTCCGCCCGGAATCGTTTAGTTAGAGAAATTTCTTTAAAATTCAATAAAATTCAATACACCCACCAAGAACATCTACCCAAGGAGCGAAGTACACCCATATAGCACTAAGTATGTCCTACCTTTTCCAGTTATTTTGCACACGTTTTTTTAAATAAATTGAATAATATTTAATTCAATTTAAAATGTTTAAAATCTCGATTTTTCGTGTGCTCCAAAGATAAATTTTAAATGCAATTATTAGCATTTCAAGTGCAGTTTTCATCGGATTTTTATTTTTTGATATTTCGAATTAAATTATTTCAAAAATTTCTTACTGCATTAAATACTAATCGTAATCATAGTTTATTAACAATAACGATGACACTTACATGATGACTGCAATGACGAGACACGACGACGCGTGCCGCCGGTGTACAAAGTAATTATTTTAAGTAATAAGTAGGTATTAATAAACGTTATAATTGTAAAGCAAAATTATCTTGAATAAACTGGAGCTCCGCCCGGAATCGTTTAATTAAAGAAATTTCTTTAAAATTCAATACACTCACCATCAACATTTACCCTAGGAGCAAAGTACACCTATGGCGCTAAATATATTTTACCTTTTCCAATTATTTTGCGAACGTTTTTTAAATAAATTAAATAATTTTTAATTACATTTCAAAAAATGTTTAAAATCTCGATTTTTCGTGTGCTCTAAAGTAGGATGACCATACGTCCTGTTTTATACAGGATTGTCCTTAATTTTGGCTCTGTGTCCTGTTGTCCTGACAAACTTATCTCAGGACGCTTTTTGTCCCGTAATTTCAAGTCTGTCCCATTTTAATCCCGTTTTTTGACTTACTATTGATTTAAAATTTTTGAAATTAAATTATTGAATAAAATAATTTAAGAATCTAGAAATCTTTAGGATTCTATTAGATCAATTACAATCGTAAAATGAATTAACAAGTTTTTTTTTTTTTTTTAGGAAGTAAAGTATGTAATATGCATGAATAAAGGATTTGAAGAAATTTTAAAAAGTATCAATTTTGTTTCATAAAGTACTTTTATGTTTTTCAAAATAATGTTTTTATACGTTTAAATTTAATCTATAATAGGTAGTTTAAAAATTATCCTTTTGTCCCGATTCAAAAACATAAATATACATATTTATGTTTTTAAATAAATACTTATTTATTTAAAAATATTATGAAAAATATTTTTGTCCTTTTTTTTATTTTCTCAAATATGGTCACCCAAAAGAGAAATTTTAAATGCAATTATTAGCATTTCAAGTGCACTCTTCATCGGATTTTTTTTTTTGATATTTCGAATTAAATTATTTCAAAGATTTCTCAGTGCATTTAAATACTTATCTTAATCATAGTTTATCAACAATAACGATGACACTTACATGATGACTGCAATGACGAGACGCGACGACGTGTGCTACGACGGTGCTCTCTCGTTGCCGCGGACGGTTCGCGCGAAGTCACGAGGCGAATCGACGTCGACGGCGGTACGGCAGCGACAGAAGGCAGCCGGCACGTAACTAAACGCGCTCGGGAGCGCATAAAGCTGCCATCGTCGTCGTCGTCGGCAAGTGCGCGCCGATGGACGACGGCGCACACGTGACCCAGTACACTACATTCTTTCGGCGGACGATGCGCCGAGAGAATATGATCTCCGGCAAACCCTTTCGCCAAAAATTTTTTTCCCTTTTTTTCACCCCCGTACGCATATAACGCGTGCCTTTAGCCAGTAATAATAATAATAATAATAATAATAATAATAATATGTTTCATTGCATTCCGCGCACGCACATGCATATAGAGCTTCGGATAAAACCGAGTGGGAGGGGGAGGAGGTGCAATTCGTAATCAGCAGATAGCTGAGAACTTGTGGAAAATGCTTCTTTCATTTAGTCCATTTTTAAAAACGTAAGTTACCTGACACGAAATTTGAGTAATAAATGTTGTACCTTATTCCTCTCTCCCTTTTTTAGATTCTGAATGAAGTGAAGAAGCTAGTGTTTTTACAATGATGTTTATTTTTTTTTATTTATTTATTTTTTTATTTTTTTATTATTTATGTTTTTCTTTGTACAACTTTTCGTACGGAAATACTTGTCCAAAAGTTTCGACAAGCAACTTTTTGAAACCGGATTTACCTCTAGATGGTACTTTAAAGAGGTCATTTTTTGAATTTCTCAATTCTTCTTTTTTCTTTTTTTTTTTTTTTTTGGAAAAGAATACCCAAAATTTTACAAAAA
>JAIPRM010008047.1:6094-16381 GCA_025469315.1 Stegophylla sp. TES_Ste_2020
AAGTTGCTTAAAAAAATTCACATAATTCAAATTTGAACTCAAAAATGGGGGGTGCCATTTAAAAAAAATCATTTTGTCGCGCATGCGCAGAATTTTTTTTAAAAAATTAAGAATTATCAAAAAAAAAAAAATGTAATTTTATGTCCTCTATGCATTAAAAAAAAACCCGATTTGAATACAAGGTCATACGTTCAAAATTCTTCGTGTTACCTTTATCGTTGAACACACTGTATAGCCAAAATTATTTACAGATATGATATTGACTCTGCAATTATATAGATATTTTGTAATATATATAAACTATTATACCCATCCAAAAGACTAGGAATGTTGTTATTTTCCGTGTCCCAGTGTTTTCCTCAAATTTTTCTTCAAAATGCTTCTTTAGTGTGCCTTATGTGCCAGATAAAAAGAGCTCTTATTTCGATTCATAATATTAATCACATTTTTTTCTAATTTTTGTAAAAAATACTGTAATATTAACATTGTTACCAATGTATTACTTTATTAATATTATGTCATGCAGTTTTTTATACTTGGACTCTAGTCCATTGTATATTTAATGAATGAATACATATGTATATTTCAACCATGTGCATGTAACTAGTTAGTTGTTTCTATGATTTTGGTATTTTGTTGTTAATAATAAGGTTTATAATTTGTTTAATTAATTATATGTAAACTATATATTTGCTTTTTGGATTTGGTTAAATTATAATAAAATGTATGTCTCATAAATTTTCACAAGTATACACTTTTTTGTTCATTTAGTATTTACTATTATATATATTATTTTTTGTGTATTATTTTTAGAGTCAATATGAAACTGATTGATGAAAGTGAGACAGAAATTGATGATGATAGTCAAGCTATTATTAATAATGTTCATGATTATCATTCTGTATTTAAACCAAATAGAACATGTATGTATTATTATTTTTATTATTAGTGAAAAGGATATGTAATTAATGATATTATTAATTATTATTTAGCATTTAAACCAAGTAGAATATGTGAGTATATCTAATTATTTTGATGTTATATCTAAAAAAATATAATACATTATTTATTGTTTTATGATACACAAATATTTTTAAATTAAATATACTAAATTATTATTAAAAAATTAAACATGACAAAAAATCTTGTTATTATTATTTTTTTTTTTTAATAAATAAAAAAAATAATTTAATTTGAATTTTATATCATTTTCAGTGAATCGTAGTCCAACACAGTTTTCTCCACCGTCTGAGGATGGTAATTATCCAAATATATTATACAAAATAATTGTTCTTAAAAATAATAATAATAAAAAAAAAAGACAAGTTAAGTAAAATAAAGTAAAGCAAAGATAACTAAATTATAGACAAGAAGGCCAGACATACTTCCAATAATGGGTATTATATAATTCGCTCCTCAGGTTAGATACTCTTGGTGAGTGTGTTGAATTGAAAAAAAAAATGGTAAATCATTTCTTCAATAAGATAATTCTGAAAGAAGTATGTTAATAATATTAAGAACAATAATAATCGTAATTTTCAGCATATTCACCAAGAGTATATGACCCAAAGAGCGAAGAATACCTATGATATCTAGCTTTCTTGTCTATACTTCACTTATTTTTGCTTTACTTTACTTTCCTTTATACTACTTTACTTATATTTGCTTTACTTTTATTTCGCTTCACTTCACTTCACTTTTTTTACCCAATAAATAAAGAAAGCAAAAATGACAATATTTCTAAAATGAAAAAAAAAATGTTTGTGAAAAAGGTGTTAGAAAAAAATTAAAAAAATTTTTTTTTCACATTTTCCAAATTTTCTTGTTCAAAAATATTTCTCATATTATTATTTATGTTTAAATTTTTATAAAGTTTTGAATCAAAAAAAGATAGTTTCCAAGTCTTTTTGTCAAATTTTGAATAGTTTTTCCCAAATTTTGAAAAAACAATTGAAAAATTCGAAAATAACCACTCTAAAGTAAAGAACTATATAGAGGCAGATCCAGTTTCAAAAAGTTCCTGGTTGAACCTTTTAAATAAGTCTTTCTATATGAAAATGTGTACATATAATAAAAAATAAAAATCATTGTAAAAATACTGGCTTCTTTGCTTTGCTCAGAATCTAAATTTATTTTATGAATTTCTATAATCATATTCAACATTTATATATTTTCAGATATACCTAATACAATATTTTCTCCTGAAGGTATGATAATTTTAATAAAATATAATATATAGATCGTTATTGTGAATATGTATTTGTTTTTTCAGTAAATAGAAATCAGTCTAATAAATATGCTGCAACAGCTGATAGTTTTACAAAATTAGAAGATAGAAAACAAAGTTTTGGTAAATTACTATATTTTACAAATTTATATAATACTTAATTTTTTTTTTTTTCTGTAACCTAGATGCTTCTCAAGGAATTATGCAAAACAGTTACTCGGAAATTGAATCTTCATCAATTGATTCTACCCCATGTGACTCTTTTCAATTACCTAGTTATGAGACAAATAGTGATTATTATTCGCCTGATTTATTACTGAACACTTTTGCATCTCAAGATAGTCTTGAACAGTCTGAAAAAAGACAAAATCCTCATATAGCTTCATCTGTATCAATGAGGAGTGTGTCAAATGTAACTAATGAAAATATATCTAAACGGCCATCTTCATTACCAGTTTTTAGACAAAATGGTAATTAAATTATTTTGTTTTTGCTTTTTACAAAATTTTAATATACGTTAATATGTTTTAGATTATTCTGCGTACGGACCCAAGTATTCATCACCTCAATCTCAAAGAAAAATAATTCCAGATGAAATATCTTCATTAACACACCATAAACGACTATTGGGTGATGATTTTGTCGCTTCACCAGAATTTCCAAAGACTGATAGCTTTTCAAACAAATTTGAATATCCTTTGGAAGATTTTCAGGATTTAAAAAATGTTGGTACAAATGTGCGCATTTTTTTTTTGTCAATTATTATTATTAAGTTATTTTTAAGTTTAAATTATATGAAAATCATATTCTTAAATATTTTTCTTAACTCAATAATTTGATTAATTTATTTTGGAGTATTCAATAATACTATTTTTACATGAAATTAAGAGTTTACAATCGGGGGGTAATTTACTGAAATGTCTTTACTAAATTTACTGAAAGGCCATGACTTTGGTTTTCAATGATTAATCAAAAATTTGCTAGATAAAAATTATATATATATACAAATCCAAATGTAAAATTTATTTTGCAGTTAATTACATATTTCTTGGTTTTTTTGTTTATCAGCATACTTTTTAAAATTTTCATATTTACTACATATTATAATTGAAGCGCTCAGCCGAACAACGAGACAAGTGCCAGTGAGTGCATTTTACAATTGAGGCAATTAAAGTATTACGAACCATTTCTGTCCGTGTTGGTTGGACATTGCACGTAGCTTGTTGTTCCATCCGTCTTCTCTTAATCAACTTACCTTTATGTTATATCCATTGAGGCTACTAATCGGCCAAAATATAAAATTTATGTTAAAGTATAAATACGAAAATGAAACGCGATATTCAAAAATATTATTTTATTTTGTTGATAATACATTTTTAAATTTTTAAATATTCAATTTTTAATATTAAATTTAAAAAAAAAAAATGTCGCATTTAATATTTTTGTTATTTTATTCTTCTTTTTATTTTGACAAACTTGAGTATAATATTAAAAGGAAAAATAAAGTATACAAAATGAAACTGTCATGTAAAATATTTTATATCCTTTTGATTTTAAACTTATATAAATAATAAAACCTTAAAGTCAAAAGTTTAGTAAGTCCTGATAAAACTTTTTTTTTCTTGTGGCAAATAATCACACATATCAATTAAGTCTTTATTTTTCTCTTCTGAGGTAGGTATAACTTCTCTATAAATTTCTGGCAAGTTGCACAATGAAGCTAAGTTTATAATGGTTTATAATGTTTATATAAATATAAAAATAAAACGTTGATAGTAATAACACGATTCCCGGCGCAACAATAAGATAACTACCATAGAAATAGTTGATACAATTTGACACGTATCCCGTTGTTCCACGACCTAAAACTAAACTTAAAATTATCTTTTAACCTATTTTTATTGTAATTTCAATGTGACAGTGAACATATACATTAAATTGTACCCGTGTCCCTATATTCCACCGATAAACGCAATATTGCCGAGACTGGCATTGGTCCCGTTGTTCGGCCAAGGACTTCAATAATATACTTAAATATTCTGCAACTGTCAATATAAATTTCTTTTAAAAAGCCTTTAGTAAATGTAAAACACATTTATAATAAGCCATACATTATTGTTCTTTTATACAATTTTACCCATTTGTGTTGGTGTGGTTTTTGCTAAATTGAATTATACACATTGTCGTAGCTAATATTTACAGGCTACAGTTGGGCTAAATTTTTTCTACATTTTCAAAACTTATTTTGGAAAAATAAATAATAACAAATGATCTACCACATCATTATTCATGTGATGATTTGAATTCTCACCATTTTCATCAGTTATTGTGGAGCGTAGATTTTCAGTATACAAAACTATATCCTGTGATCAGCGCTCGTTTGCATTTGAAAAAGTATTAAAGTCATTGATTGTAGATTTTTATGCATAGAATAAAAATTGGAAGTACAAAAACTTATTTTTACTTACATTTATAAATGTATACAAGTTTTAAGGTCAAATTTTCAGTGCATATATGAGTTTTTTTAAGCGCATAAGTACATGTATATTTATGAGTATTTAGTGCATAAACTTCTGAGTCCTTGTTATTAGTTTAGTAGATTACAATGTGTACTATTTATTCAATACTTTAATATAGTGAACAATGTGTACATATTTCATAGAATTACGTAATTTAATAATTTGTTGCAATTTATATATTTGTAGTTGACCCTTATTCCCATAAATACATTCACAATATTTAAATATTTCAACTATAAATATAATATCATTTAAATTAAAAACTGTAATAAATAGAAATTATAATTATATTGTTTTTTAGAGTTTAAGTAACATAATATCTGATGAAGACGATATAATAGAATTTCTTTTAAAAAATCATAAGTCAACTATGGATGTGCTCAAAGACAGACATCGAAATCTTAATATTATAGAGGCGTTATGGAATAAAAAGAATTTTAAGGTTTGTTATAATATTACATATTATTTTGAATAAATATAATATAATATATACTATGGTTTTAGTCTGCTGTAAATTCTGCGGTGTCCTTAAACGACAATGCCCTTGTATCAGATTTAATTTCTATTATTACACAACGCCCGTAAGTTATTATGCATTTTTAGCATTGTTTTTAATATTAATTTTGTTTTATTTAATTTTTATTATTTATTTCAGAAATCTTTGGTGTCTAGATGTTTGTAGTATGCTACTGCCTTCAATATCTGATTTAATCCAAAGTGGGAATGAAGTGTATGTATTATAGTTATAAACATAACAAATTATAAATTTGAATTTTTGTTCAGTTTTTCAATAGTTAATAGCATAAGAATGAATGTATTACAATGTTCTGTTTCTCTGAAATTTTCTTAATGATAAGATTGATTTTGTTTATGTATTTAAATTATATCTTATTTATATGTTTTATTTGATTTGACAACATCCTCACATATTTTTAAATCTAATATTTAGACAAGCATACCTAATACATTTTACCCTAAAGTAATTCTAACATTTTCAACATTGATAATTACAATTGTTTTTAAATTTTGTTTCATAGATTTATAAATGTTAGTTTTAAAGCCATAAGAGATATTCTACAGTATTTCATGCCAGTCATCAAGAACAATATTATAAGACCTCCTTCAGCTATAGGCGTTGACATAATGCAAGAAGAACGGTAAATATGACTTTGTAAAATTAAGTCTTGCAGTAGAGTATTGTTCAGTGTATTATATTATATTATTTGCATATATAAATTTCTATGTGTGTATGTATGTGTATGTGTATATGCATGTGATTTTGTTTAGTAGTTGGTAAAAATTTTGAGTTTCTAGCTCGATTATTTTTGATTTTATGTTAAAGAATGAAAATTAAATTTAAGAAATTTTAGGGTATGACATATTTTACCAATTTGCCGTAGTTTTCCTGTAAGCATAAACAATTTATTGAGGAATTTGACAAATGACCTCCTTAAAGTACCATCTTGGTGTGGTTTTGGATCTATAAAATTACTGATCAAAACTTTTGGACAAGTATTTCTATACGAATTAGTATTTACAAAAGAAAAAAAAATAAATATTGTGAGAACATATTTAGCTTCTTTGTTCTGAAGAATCTAAAATACTTTAAAATATCAAAATATTTGTGATTAATGTTCCTTGAAATTAGGGCGACAATTGGAATGACAGGTCAAAACACAGATGTTCGTGTATCCATAGGTATGGAATATTGACGGGTTAAAATGTGGACAAATCTAAAACAAAAAATTGCTTTATTATAATTATAATTGGTTTAAAAATTTATATATTTTGCATTTTTTGATATTTTCATCTTTATTTCAACTGTTAGTGTTTTGACTTGTTGGATTTTTAGTTGTTAGTCTTTGGTACTGTTTTAGATTCTAGGTGGAGTAAAGAAGCTATTATTTTTACAATGTTTATTATTTTTTTTCTGTAACATTTTTTTATATTAGAAATACTTGTCCAAAAGTTTTGAGCAACAATTTTTCGAATAACAATTTACCTCTAGATGATACTCTAGAAAAGTAATTTTTCAAAATTCTTAAAATTTTTTACAAAATTAAGGAAAAACTACCCAAGATTTGACAAAAACCACTCGGAAACAGTTTTTTTTTATATCCAAAATTATAATAATTTAAATATGAGTAGATAATAATATGAAAATGTTTTGACTCAAGAAAATTTTGAAAATTTTTCTCAATTTTTTTCCTGTTTTCAGTTATTAGTGTGATACAAAGCTAAATATATTGAATTAAATATATTGTTAAATTAAATATAATCTATAAAGTGATGAGCAATGAATACCCATGGTGCAAAATATATCTAGCTCATTTCTTTGAAATTTTATAACTTGGTTTGTCTAAATTAGCGAAATAGTAAAATTGAATTTTACCTACAGATTTATTGATTATGTATATATTGAATATAATTAATAATGTGCTGTATTTATCAGTAGTTTAGGGCTATTTTTTATTCAGTATAAATAGCTTATGAATTACAATTAATTTTGTTACAAATGTATTTATCTATTTTTTTCCATTAGATATAATAAATGTCGAAAGTGCCATAACATACTTATGGATATCAGATCTTTTGTGCTAAAGAGGCAGACAGTTCAAGGAAATTTAGGAAATGTATTCAGACAGCTTCATATGTTATTACAAACAATAGATATTTAATTATAAAACAAATTGTAACAAACAATTTTGTTCCTCAATTATGTAAAAGACAAGTTTTTTTTTTTCATAGCTTACTGAAAATTTGTTAATTTTTTATACACTATTATTATTTTTAGATATTAAGCTTCATTCAACTTTTTTTTATAGGTGTGTAATATTTTTCTACAAAATAATTGCTAATTATTTTTCTGTAAAGTTAATTTTAACACGTCCTCATCCTTAAGTACTATTCGATTTATATTCATATTTTTTTATGATCCTAAATTTATTGTAATTATTTGTTTAAAAAATTAATTAAGTACAGGCCTCCAGCACATATTGTTTGCTTTATATTTTATACTTTGTTTTGTATTTTATAAAAATAAACTTACAGAAAAAACTTTAATATTCATATGCAAGTATTTTAAGTGCCTTTAAGTTGTATAATGAGTAATTTAAAAATGTATTACGTTTGAAAGAAATTGTGTAACATAAATACAATTAAAATATTAGGATAATTAAATGTAATGTTTGCCATAGCTATGCAATGAGTGTAGATCATACATCTTTTACTAAAATAAAATTCTTACTAATATTTTTTTGATATTGTTTACATTTGTCTAGTCTTTGATATAAATTGTATGTAAATGTAAATCATTATTAGATGGTAATTTAATTATTACTTTCGTAATACTGTATGAAAACATATTTTTAACTTTATCAATAGCAAACATAATTATATTTTAAACTAAAAGTGTACTAAATATTCAGGGTTTTATAAATCAGCTGAATCCGTCCAATATTATATATAGTAATATATACAATATTTATTATTATAATGTCAATAATGTATTCCAAATATTTTTTGTTTAAAATTACGTATTGAAAAAATGAATTTCATTATTATTTAATTTTTCTGCATTGAGAAAAAAAAGTAAGAATATTTTTAACTCGTAGTAAATTTACCAGTTCTTTTGCTTTATTTAAGCGATCTCATTTCTATTATGTACATATTGTAGTCAAATGTTAGCTTTAATATTTTATTTAGAGTTTAATATTTTTTTATGGTTATTATTTTTGTACAATCTTTTTTATTTTATATCAAGCCAATTTTAGATTCTGAACGAAGTGAAGAAGCTAGTGTTTTTACAATGATGTTTTTTTTTCTGTGTCCAACTTTTTGTATAGAAATACTTGTTCAAAAGTTTCGATCAATAACTTTTTGAAACCGGATTTGCCTCTAGATTGTACTTTAAAGAGATAATTTTTTGAATTTTTCAATTCTTCAATTTTTTTTTTTTGGAAAAAACTACCCAAAATTTGACAAAAACGACTCGGAAACCATAATTTTTTATCAGAATTTTATGAAAATTTAAACATAGATAGAAAATCATATAGAATAGATTTTGGCGCAAGAAAATTTTGAAAATGTGAAAAAAAATTTTGGACATTTTTCTAACATTTTTTTTTCATTTATTTTTTATATTATTAACTTCCCTTGTTCAGAATCGTTTTATTGAAGAAATGATTTATCGTTTTTTTAAAATTAAATACACCCGTCAATATAATCCCACCCATTGTGCGAAGAACACCCATCGTGCGAAGTATGTTCGGATTTTTTTTTTTTATTTAAACTTCAGATAACGTGTATAAGTTAAAAAGGACGTGGTTCGCATTTTGGTATTCTTCGCTTTTTGAGTGATATACTCTTGTGGGTGTCTTGAATTTTAAAGAAATAATAAATCATTTCTTCAGAGAGACGATTCTGAGCGAAGCTTCAGTTTATTCAATACAATTTCACTTAAAAGTTATTAAGTTTGTTACGACACAAAAAATAATTTATGTTTTACTCGGCTAGTTTTATGTCACACACTATTAACTGAGAACAGGTAAAAAAAAATTTAATGAGAAAAATAGCCGGACATACTTCGCACGACGGGCGGGATTCTCTTGACGGGTGTATTTAATTTTAAAGAAACGATAAATCATTTCTTCAATAAAACGATTCTGAACGAGGGAAGAGTTAATAATATAAAAAATAAATGAGAAAAAAAAATGTTAGAAAAATGTCCATAATCTTTTTTTTACATTTTCAAAATTTTCTTGTGCCAAAATCTTTCTTATATGATTTTCTACCTATGTTTAAATTTTCATAAAATTCGGATCAAAAAACGATGGTTTCCGAGTCGATAGGTACCTAACCAACCTAATCTAACCTACTTAACCTACTTAACCAGTCTAACAGAAGAGAAGAAGAGAGAGAGAGATATGATGAAAGAAAGCTATGATAATGGATCCCCCGAATCCGTGGGGCCCTGGGGCGGGGGAAAATGTCCAAAGACTTTTTAACTATCGTTTTTTGGTGAGAGCCCGTTAGCATGCCCCTATAGGCATGAGCCCCTCCACCACGACAAGGTGGGCTCATGGAGGGGACCTACCTAATCTACCTAAACCTGCCTAACCTACCTAACGCGCACACGAATTCCGTTTTAAATACTACGTGTACTTATAAATTTAAGTTAAAACACTCATGTACCCTTACATTATTAAGATAACGTCCGGTACACGGCATCAGGCGACTTGAGCAACCACACAGGTTGTTAATTGCGAATTACCGATGCCCTCTTCACCATCACGCACGCGTACCTTCAGCGAATCGAATAACGCAAGGAAACAAGGTGTAAAAAAAAAAAAAAAGTGTACACATAATAGATAAAACAGATTAAGTAAGAAGAAAGAGAGAGAGAAGAGAGATAGAGAGAGAGTGAAACCGATCAGCGAGACGACCTCTCCATTGCCACATCGGTTTGAACACTGACGACGAGTCTGCTTTTTTAATTTTAATTTTATTACCAATAGAAATTTTGTGATATTATGATTGATA
>JAIPRM010008048.1:0-16377 GCA_025469315.1 Stegophylla sp. TES_Ste_2020
TAAAGAGGTCATTTTTTGAATTTCTCAATTCTTCAATTTTTTTTTTTTTTTTTTGGAAAAAACTACCCAAAATTTGACAAAAACGACTTGGAAACCATCATTTTTTGATCCGAACTATATGAAAATTGGAAACATAGATAGAAAATCATATAAGAAAGATTTCGGCGCTAGAAAATTTTGAAAATGTGAAAAAAACTTTTGGACATTTTTCTAACATTTTATTTTTCTCATTTATTTTTATATTATTAACTTCCTTTGTTCAGAATCGTTTTATCGAAGAAATTGTTTATCGTTTCTTTAAAATTCAATACACACGTCAAGAGAATCCCACCCGTCGTGCAAATAACACCCATCGTACGGAGTATGTCCGGCTTTGACAAAAACATTCCGCGTTGACGAGTGTGTTTAAAATTGTCGACGACGACATTTTGGTACACAACTCTGTCCGAATTTTTTGCCACCACAATGGTTTTGTCAGGTAGGTGCACAGTACATGCTAATTTTATACGAAATAAGAAGAGGATACTAAAGCAACAAATTCGATGAAAATGCATCCGAGGAATTTGGAAAAAACCTAGGCGGTTAATATATTAACATAAGTGTTAACTTATGTTATTTAAAAAAAATATATGTAGCTCGTTGATAAACGTTATGTAAAATAAAATATTTCCACCACAATTTATAATTTTTTCAAAATCTATTTTTTTTTTTTTTTTTTTGAAAACCAAGGGAGGTGTAAGTGTAAATCCTTGTACCCCCCCCCCACGGCGCCTTTGCCGATGATCTAATATTGTTTTGGAAAACTATAGGGAAAACTAAACGGAACGATACGCGATAGAAATTGCGGAAGAGTCGGGTTAACACAAAAATACAATATTATTTTGACAAACGCGCCCGTTGCAAGGTTTACCCCTCACCCTCACCCGTCAGGTACGCCAAAGAATCCCCTACCAACACCCCCTCCCCCCATATCGCTGTGTGTTCGAATATTATTCGATTTCACGAGAATAATATTATATATATATATATATATATACATCCAATATATTGTTGTTGTTTCGTACGCCGCGCGATTTTGTGTACACACCGAATGTCGGGAACAATAAAATTCACATGTTACTTTGCTCTCCGGTGCGCGCACTTCCGCGTATCGGCTCCCCCCCACCCCCAAAAGATCGGCGGCGGTCATAAATCCAACGTGACGAGAAAGGTCGCGCCGCTCCACGCCGCCGTTAATGGCCGTAAAATTAAGTACTACCATATCGATTCGCCCGGGCTCCCTCGTTTGCGGGGAAATTCCACACTATATATACTGTATAATCCGCGGTTTCTAATTTAAAGTTTTGAGCATTTCGTTCCCGGCAGCCGATTCACACCGACCGAAGTTTTCGCGTTTTTATTATAATTTTATTTTTTTTTCCAATTTTTTCTCGAAATATTTTTACAACGCGTCCTCCTCACACGGCGATCGACTCCAACACGATCCGAACCGTCGAATGATCCGACCGGATAGAGCAGCGTGTCTCGACCAGGGGGTCGCGACCCTCGGAGGGATCACGTAGCTCAAAAATAATTAAACCCTGATTTACAAAATGAACCTTTTCGTTTAAAACTTTTTATTGAACAAAAAAAAAAAAAAAAAGTACTTAAAACAATAAGAATAAAATAAAAATATATACTTTAAACAATATGAATAAACATTATAACATAAATAATTAGTGTGATCGTTGAATTTTTGTATTACATGGTATTCATAAATCGATACCTATTCGAAATGGTATGCCTATGCCCTGTTTCGTTTGGTTAATGATTGGATATTTTTATTGTTATAATTTTTACTTAATGTAGATAGGGGGGGGGTCATGAATTAATTAATCATGTTATATACCTATTTTGAGGGTCGTGACCCTAAAAAGGCTGAGAAACTATGGTATAGACTATAGAGTATAAACCGTTACCAGTGTCGAGCAAAGATAACTAAATTATTATTATCTAGATAAAAACAAACACAATTGAACATATTTTTATGTTATCACTTGAGCGGTTTTTGTATTTGTTTTTAATTACTGTCAATTGACTAAACTTATTCTTACATTACATTGACTTTTAGTTTTATTGATATTGAAAATTAAGATTACTATTTAGAAAGATTAACACGTGAATTTTTCTCCGTTTTTTTTTTTTTTTGCATTTTAATTTAAAGAAAAAACATTATTAAATGTACTCTATTTACCTATCAAAAACGTTTTGTATTTTTTTTTTTTCTTTTAGGAAATTAAATCTGCGCATACGCAAATCTGTTTGGAAGGTATCAGTTACATTTGTATGGAAAAATCGAAAAATTACTTAATTCTCTATAAATTTCAAACGACGTTATATTTTTTCGATTTTGTTTTTTGAGTGTAGAAAATATAACATTTTAAAACTAAATTATCATGTTATTTGCATTCGAAACTTTCATTGGATTGCTACGTGGGTAAATTTAGGGATAAAACCTTGAAAATTCAAGGATTTTTTTTTAGTGTAAAAGAAAAAAAAATACCTTAGAGAAAAAATATGCTGACATAAGTTTTTGTTGCGGATACTTTGATATATACATATATATTTATATTCGTACTTAATTGCATTTGAATTGTAGATGTAATATGTACCTTTCTTTTTTTTCTTTATTTTACATTCCATACATTTAAACTTGTGTTGTTTTCGTATCATCTATTAACTATGTATGTAATATGTAAATAGTTTGCTATAAATCTAGAATTTTAAGTGATGAACCACATTTCCAAAATAATCAAATGCTCATTGAGTAAGAAAAGGAGAATAATATCAAATTTCTATATATTTTTTTTTTTTTTCGATATAAATTAACCGTCTCAAATTGATTTTAAAATCTCAAAGATACGATCTTTATAAAGAGTTTTCCATAATATCTTTGTTACTCTTCCCTTGTCGTCCAATGCTCTTTTTAGTTGTTTGTTAGCTTTTTTATTTATTTATTTATTTATTTTTAGCGACTATTGTTCCGTTGTTTTTTTTTTTTTTTCAATAGAATCGTTCAAAGTAAACAGAAGAAATAAAATCAGACTGAAAGGAAAAAAAAAAACACTCTTTTTTTTTTTTCCTCTGCACTTTTGTAGTACTCGTGCCAGATATTTCCTAAAATGAATATCGACTAATTGGACGACTGTTTACTTTTACGTTGATAAAAAAAAAAAAAAAAAAAACACAGATTCTGCGGTCAAGATTTTACTCGAAATTTTATTGTCAGACAATAATGGACTTCGGTACTTTTGTCGAAAACCGTACAAATATAAAAAATAATTTATTATGCGCTATAAAATGCTTACAGTGTTTTTTTTTTTTTTTTGGGGGCATTACAATTAAACGCGAATCCTAGCAACACACACGTGTTTTGTTTATTGTTTAAACGCCGCACGGAATCATTAATAATAACAAACAACACTATTGCCGACAACCGTTTCCGAATTAATTCCAGACACTTGATTCGTCGAATGCATTTTCGAAAAGTATATAAACCGAACGGAGTTCAAATTATT
Source organism: Stegophylla sp. TES_Ste_2020 (assembly GCA_025469315.1). NCBI lineage: Eukaryota > Metazoa > Arthropoda > Insecta > Hemiptera > Aphididae > Stegophylla > Stegophylla sp. TES_Ste_2020. Next base: position 3,558 of record JAIPRM010008048.1, read on the forward strand.
ATTATTATTATTATTATTTTTATTGTTCTGTTGCGTATCACGTCGTGATTTGCATATTCCTCCAGAACAGTTGCAGTGATTAATAATTTCTGGAATAAACGGTATACAATAACATTTGACTTGGCAAAATAATTAATTTTATTGTTTGGTTTGTTTATTGAATTTTAATTAAGTGGAACGATAAAAACCGGTTTTCGAAAAAACAAATTTATTCGCATGTAATATTGTAATATTATGTTTTTAGATTTTTTTTTACTAAACTCCAAATCACATTTCTCTACAGAGTTTTATCTAATCTATATTATAATATTATATCGTATTCCGGAGTTAATTGTTGAAATTTTTGTAGTTTAAGCTAGAAAAAAAAAAGAAAAAAACAAGTGCGTTTTCGTTGTGCGACAACTAATATTAATTACTATTATTATTATTATTATTATATAATTAATCGTTATTTTATAGAGACGAGAAATGAAGAACATGAAAACACGAATTACTATATTTTTTATTGGAAATATTTTGTCTGAAACTGATATTTTACGGAATGGGAGTGTAGGGAAATTATTATTTTCGAAAGATATTTATTCGTGAAAATTACAATGTTGAATTATTATATTATTTCTTGGAATATTGAAGTGATGGAATAGAAATTTCACGTAATGAAACGATTTTTTACCGTACTATGAATGAAATTAATACAGTGATTAACACGGGTAAGTTTAACTGATTGAACCGAACGATTGAATGGACTGAAATACAGACCGAATGAACTCCACTCGCTCCGCCCGCCGACCACTCCGCTACGCCGGAAATATCTTTCGACTTTCATCTGCAACTTGGAGACGTTTTGGTCGGATTTTTTCGTCTGTTTCGAGTGTCTCAATTCCAATGATTTCCAAAATAATATTAATATTTCCAAACACTGCCTAATCATTCGATTCCCTAAATTATAAAAATTTTGATAAATAAATATTGATAATCATTCCAATGAAATACCGTGGTAAATACCGTGAATACCGTGGTCGTGGTGCGGGAACGGGACGTTAAAAACTTAACACGTGAAACAGAACGAAATAATAATGTTTCTCCTCCGTGTACAGGCGTGAAATATTGCCCCGGGATATATTATGACCGGCCAGCACCTCGGTCCACCATATTGGTCATCATATTATATTAAAAATAAAATAAAATAAAAAAATAAAACCTTTGTAAAATATCATATTTTCTGCTTTTCCATACATTTTGGGACGCGGCGCGGCGGGGAGAGTATGTGACATTTTTCCGGGCTACTTATTATGCACGCCCTCGATGTATAATGGTGTCTGGTCGTCATAATACGTTCTGTGCAAAAAATAACAGATTTAATTTCAATACTTCTCCGACCTATAGTCCGATCCCTTTCCCACACTGCATTGTACACGCACGCACGCGCGCGCGCGCGCACACACATACACATGCACACGTAATATATATATATATATATATATATATATTATGTTGTTGAAAAAAAAAAAACCTTTTTAAAGGTAGAACACGTTTTATATGCATATATAGTGGTTACACATTCTAGGTCAAATAACTTTGCGTTATTATAGTTTGATAAAAATGTCAGAAGAGTGAAAAAAAAAAAGAAGACGATGTAATGATTCCAACGAATAATCCCGAGAGAGAGAGAGAGAGGGGGGGAGGGGGGTGTTCGACATGATCATGAATAAATCGAATTATTCTTCGAACCGATATAATAATTGGCGTAGTCGGTGACTGAAAACGTAATTTCTTTTTTTTTTTTTTTTTTATTTGTTGAGCTAAAATTTTGACATTCGATGAAAACGGTACTCTGGAGGAGTAATTCATTCGTCGACGCCCAAAATTAAATACCGGTATCCGCGCCGGAACTACATTCGAAACCGGAAAAACGGTTTGGGTTTCAATGCCGCCCCGTAGTACGGACGACTGTCGTGGAAATAAATCCACCGTTATGTTGGCCACCTGCTGAGGAGGTCTTGTTTTTTTTTTTTTTTTACAAGCGAACTGTCTAAAACGTTGAATTTATCGTTTTTTATTTCAACGAAAATCAAATGGCGTTCAGGCAAAGACGACATAAATACTCGTATTCAAAAATCTCGGTCTATGATTATCAAATCTATTTACGTTTCGCTATTTCGGTCATGAATTAGAATATAATCTAGTGGATTTGGTTTGCTCGTTAAACAGGAAATGTTGTTCAAATAATGTGACATCTGAAATAATAATAATTATTATTGTTATAATCAAACCCGTGCACTTCATTTGCATATAATATTTAGAACCACAGACGTCAAAGGGAATTGAGTACTTCATTAAAACACGTTATTATTTCATTTTTATTACTCATCACACGAAATTACTTGTATTTCAAAATAATAAATGCCTTACACGAGTACTTACAGTTTATACACTGTAGATAAGTAATGAATTTATTTTTTTTCCCTAAATTCTGACCAATATACGTACGTGGCACTGAGATCTATAGAAGACTATCCAATAAACAACTGTTAACAATTTTTTTTTTTTTTCCCCCAGTGTCGTCTTAGTATTTTGTAAATAATGTGATTTTTGAAATAATTATTATGTAGAACCACTTACTGTAACTTTTTAGATTCTGGAGCGAAGAAGATAATCTTTTTACAATGACGTTTCTTTTTCTATGCGTACACGTTTTCGCATAGGAATACTTGTCCGAGAGTTTCGACCATAAACTTCTTAAATAAGACTTTGTCTCTAGACCAGAGTGATCATTTATGTCCCGTTAAAAACGGGATTGTCCCTTTTTAACGTCGTATCCCTTTGTCCTGAAAAAAAAAAATCGAAAGGGACGCTTGTTTTTCCGTTTCAATCCCATCATTTCCGTATTTTATGTACACGTAGAAAAAAAAAAATATTCCATACACACGAGAAAATGGAGGAAAATATATACGTAAATGCTTACAGCTTTACATTGATATCCGAATAAATTTTTTAAATCTTTCAACGCGGTAGTCATAATAAACGCTATTAATGGTGAAACTTTGGACATTATATTTTCGTTTCAAGATTTTTTGACCAGGTATCAAATATCTCAAAAAAATATTCGATTTTGGGAAACAGTTTAATTGGTTAATAAATTGAAATATATCTGTAGAAAAACAACAAATATTGATTTTAAGAATCAAAATATCAAACAAACTAAAATTAATTAGAAATTTAAAACTTTAAATTCATTGTTAAAATCGAAAATTAATGCAACAGAAGAAAGAGTATCGTGTAGATATTGTGAAAGGAAAGAATTGATTTTCTGTTCCCACGTGATCATTGATCATTTTTGAAAATTATTACAGTGACCCAAAGATATTTTAAACTCGACCCGGTAAAAACTTGTCTCGTGAGTTTAAATGAAATAAATGAAATTCAGTTGTTGACGTGAACGCGTTGTTTTCTAATTGTAAACAAAAAAATAATAATAATAATAACTCATATCAATCAACAAGGATACGTCAATCGGTAAATATGGCTGTGTGCAAACGGTTTTAATGTGCGAGAAGAAGAGGGATTTGTAATCCTCTCTTTGTCAACGAAGTTGTACTTTCGACGGGGTTGGGTAAGGCTCCGAACCACTGTCGGGCTAGTTAAATCGCTTGCTGACCCGGCACAAAGTACACTATTCAGTGTTCGTATTTCGGGTGGTACTTTTCGATTAGTCAGTGAAGCCTGCCTCCCCCCCCCCCCGAACAGCTGCATTTCGGGAAATAAACTGAAATAAATTGAAGGCGCTTTCCCAACTTTATTCCCCGTCTAACCGTTGCGAATAAATAAATAATTCAAAATAAAAAAAAAAAACAAGTTTAAGTTGCTTAATTGCAAAAATACCGCATTCATTGGCACAGTTAGAATAAACAATTTTGGGAGCTAATATGTTGAATTTTTTTCACTTATCAATTTTTTTTCAAAGACATATCGGCCTTTGAGATTTTCAAAAAATCGGGGAGCGGAGACTGAGTGGCTTTTTTGGGGGGTGTGGAGAGCTTAACTTTTTTTTTTTGGTTTTTAATGTTTTTACAGTTTTCAATCAAAATTAGGTCATATATTGTAAAATATCATTTGATGCATTTTTAGTTTTAATTGACAATGGAACTTTTAGAAAGAAAAAATTCAGTTAGTTCGATTACGGAAACGGGGCGTAAATTTCATTACTTTATATAACCTATTAGGTCATAATTTTAAGCTTTGGTTGTCGGTTGATAATGATTTGATTATGTGTTTTTTTGTCAATCACGATTCACGACTTTGATTATCGTCTAATACGTCTAATAAATGAATAAAAATCATTTCAACATTTCAAAATTTAGTAACCATAACAATATGGAACTAGTAACTACTTAGTTATAATATCTATAAGTACCTAGTTATAATAATTAATACATTTCAGTATTTTTTCCCCTCGTATTTTGTTATTTTATCGTGCATATTTTTAGCAATATTCAAAATTATAAATACAGAGCATGTTTATACAATTTTAAGTGCTACAAAATCCCGACCCCGTTCAAGAGTCACGGGTACAATGTTTGTACAGTTTAAATTCAGTTTACGTCGGTATATTTCATATTGTGGTTGAAAATACGCGGTATTATGTTTTAATCGAATAATAATCAATGTAATTTACAATATGCAATATTTTCCACAAAAAAAAAAATTCCAGTTTACATTTTTAACGGCGAGTTTTATTAAAACATTAAACGTCCGTGGTCGGTTTTTCTTTTGCCGCCGTTTGATTAATATATTATTATTTTCGACGTGTCTATTTTTTTACACTGAAATCAATTTTTTCACAGCAGTTCTTATCGATCGCGCCGAAACTAACACGTTCATTTCCTCATCCACTTCCTTCTCCTCCTCCCGGTAATTTTTTATGTTTAAAAAAAAATGCAATGGCTTTATATCGTTTAGCTGAAATACGTTACTCATTTTCAGTCTGAGTCTGCGCAATCCAAAAACGGCATTCCGATGAAACGGTTAAAAAATACTCAAATTTCCCGTTGAAATTAAAACGCTTCAAACGAAAACGAGCGAATACCTCTGAGAGTAGTATGATAAACAAAAATCCTTTTGACGTCATACCGTTGCGCTGCTCGGGTTTTTTTTTTTTTTTTTGTAATTCTTTTAATTAGTCACCCACGGATTATATTACACAATACACGGTATACGATTCGTATTGTATTTCATTCTGTTAATCCGTGAGCGTTAAACAAGTCATACCTACGTATAACAAATGCGTAGACATTAATTTTCTACCTTTTTTACACACCAAGTCGTTATTAAATCGTTTTCCCAGCCAGACAATGCTAATATAAAGGTTTTATCAAACAGATGAAATGTCACGTCGAAAACCTCAGTGTTTGCTTATACTACACTATTATCGATTTAAACTATATCAGTGGTTCGCTCAACGTGGGTGCTAACGACCCCTAGGGGAGATTTTAGAAAAAAAAATTACGGGCTACTGAAAAGGGGAGCTGAGTAATAGAGACCGATTTAAATTATTATGTTTTCTATTCTGCATTTACAATAGTCGAAAACAAAAATAGTCATCAGTCATTAATGCAACATTATACAGACTTGTATTGTGGGTATGTAGAACGTAGTATATAATATTATGTAGATTGGAAATGTGTGAAAAGAGAGATTTAAGACAACTTAATATGCTGACGTCAAGAGATATTCATAGATAATCATTTTATACAAGCAAAGTGTAATAATTAATATATTTTAAGATTTTATTTATTTTAAAAGATAAATAAACATTGTCTAGTAGTACAAAGAAGAACATAAATTTAATCAAGTTTTATCTCTGTGTTAAAATTAATTATTTTTGGTGATTAAAACAACCATAATAACTAGCGCTTATAGGAGTTAGCATGTTTTTCTAAAATCATTCAAAACATAGCTAAGTAATATAGAAATGAATTTCATAAAACCAGGAGTTGTATACAGTTCTCTTTAATTTACATATTTTGCATATTTTGTTCTTTTTTCGATATAAGTGCATATTTCGGTTATATTTGAATTTTAAGTGCATATTTCACATATCTTTTTTTTTTTTTTTAATATTTAATATGAGTTTTCTTGGTATTGAAAATTTTTTTACTAAACACCTGAAGAGATTAAATATTATTTGATATTTTTATTTGTTGGTTAGGTTAGTGTTAATGTAAGCTTAAAAAGAATGAAGATAAAAAAAAATAAAAAATCATAAATAATAATAGACGAAGAATTAATAATACATATTTAAATATATAATACAATACAATTTTAAATATTTTGAGTTTTACAGTAAAATGTATGTTTTATAAGAGATTATTTTAGCATTTTTGTATATTTTTAGAGCATATTTGGTACATTTTTAGAGCATGAGTGCATGCATATTTTAAGTTTTGTTAGACCTATAAGCCCTAATAATAACCAAACACGAAAAAATATATTATTAGTTTTTGAAAAAAATAATACGAGGGGAAGCGATATGAGATTTTTGGCAATCACAAGAGGCGTCGAGAGAAAAAAGTTTGGGAATCACTAGTTTATTATAGTATCTACGCTTTTGTCGTGCTGCTCCGCACGGCTATTGAACTACATTCGTGTTTTTTTCGCGTGTTTTGTTATTCTATCGGGACGGATATTATTTTTCGCCCCTCGCTCGACGATGTCAGGTAGAAACATTTGAATAACGCGGACACGTCTTATTTCTACGGAGTTTGCACGTTGGAATTATTTAGATTTAAATCGGTGCCACGCATAATAATAACAATAGTCGAAACGTCTTCTCAAAAACGTGAAAACCATTGCGTGAAACTGAAAAACAAAGCACAGAGAAAAAAAAAACACTCGTTAATTTCGTACGAAATTTAATAGTCGTCTGCAGTGTTAAGACCCGTCTAGATAAATTAATATAGACAATCCATATCTGATATCTATAAAAATTTACATATTTTTTTAAATGTTCAATGTCACGAAAGTAGAAGTCTTTTTTGAATTATCTCACCGGAAAAAAAAACCCGTAATCTTTTTTCGCGTTGTCATTGGTAGCGTTTTTTGTAAGTCAACAAATTTAGTTTTGTATTTTTGTTCTACTAAATTTGGCATTAATTTAATATTGAACTCACCAATGCCGTTAGTTTAAAAAAAAAATAAATATATAAACGACCATAAAACGAAACAGTTTATTGTTTGATAGACGAACAGAGGTTTTGAATAATACACATATATAATATTGAAATCGAAACAAGTGTGTTGCAAATATAAATTTCAATATATTGATGAACATAATATTATATTATGACATTTAAATTTTAAATGTACTTAACCCACTAATTCATATCCAACGTCTACATTTATTTTCAATAGTTTTTAATCGGATCTCTTTTTCTGAAACGTAGACGACTAAAAAATAATATTGATATTCGCTACACGTTAATTTTTAAGTTTAAGTTTTCCATAGAATGCCATTATAATTAATTGAATTTTCAAACAGATAAACCAAAATATTATCAAACTAAATACGAAATGTGCAAACAATATAATAATAATGTGATAGCCATGATAATTTAAGAATTTTTAGTTTTTAGGGCTTAAATAAAATTGTTTTATGAATTTAATATTTATAAACGGTCTGTTGTTATAAAAAAAGTTAACATTTTTTTTTCCTCTTAAAACACATAAAATAATTGTTTAATGTAAAACCAAACACAAAGAATTCGAAAAATAACGACATAGGTAACTCAACGCAAAAAGACATTCAAATACATTGTTCGGCTCGTTTAATGAAACTAATTGTTACTTCGTACCATTGGTATTCATCATTTCTCGTGTGGAATACACTTGGTGGGTGTGTTGAATTTTAAAGAAACGATAAATGACTTCTTCAATAATTCGATTTTAATTGAATCTTCGGTTAACTATAGAAAACAATAATTGTATCAGTTTTATATTGAGTATATTTAACAATAATTGTTGCAAGGTATTGTTGACATTTTAAAGATTTTGTTAAGTATTCATGAAAAGTATTCTGGATTAAAGTCTAATTATTATGGTATACAGGCAATTAAAATTGCAGCTGGTCGATTCATAGTATTATATTATAATAACGTTAATATCGTCAATCATTATTCTGTTTTAATTAAAAGACGGAATTAAACATTAGAATTACCTATCAATACAATGATATTATAATTATTATTTCTGTTTGTGTAAGCATTTAAAATAAAATAGTTAATAAATTCAAGCGTTAAAACGAATTTATATTACATTTTCATTAAACATTTAATGTCATTAAAATGAATATGAAAGTCAATAAACATAATAGCATGACAGTTTTATAATTACGAAAATTATAATGACCTCTTTAATATTAGCAGTTGTCGTATTTTTAATTATTTCACCTTTCAATGGCATAAATATTATGTACATTTTTTATAAATGGTTAGTGAAGTAACAAATAACAATTATGTTGATTACATTCAACGATTATTGTTTCCAATTATAACAACAGCAATATTGTTATGGCCTACAGATAATATTTGGATTTGGATTAAATTTAATTAAATAATTACTAATTGCTAATTTATGAAATCAAAAAAAAAAAAAAAAAAAAAATACGGACATTTTTCCCACTATGGGTATCCTTTGATTCTCAGGTGGGACACGCTAGATGGGTGTGTTGAATTTTTAAAAAATAATAAGTGTATAACTATCTTACAATGTTGTACGTGAACGATTCAAACTTCTAGTTCTTTTAGTGTTATAGACACGATTGAGTTATTATAATGGATTTCGGGAAAAATCTCGTTCTTGTCGCTTTTTTTTATTACATTTCTCAGCACATCGTTTTGGAAAAATTATTGAAAATTTTAAAAAAATCCGATCACTCTAAAGTAATACTGAAATATAATTTTTGATCTTAGATGTTGCTGTATACAACTCAAGTACATGTATGTACATGAATTATATGCGAAAAATCAATTCTATAAAATGTATTAATATATATTATATTTATGCATATTTATATACGTCATATTATATACAAAGGTGGTTTTCACATTTCTTAACTCAGCTGTTACACAATTTGTAGCAAATATTTTATTTTTAAATAATCACAGAATATAATAATACCACGCATTATTGGATTTGGGTACATATCATTAAAACCGTTCACGTATCAAAATAAAAAAAATAAAAAGCGGACATACTTCGCACGATGGGTGTACTTCGCACGACGGGTGGTATTCTCTTGACGGGCGTATTAAATTTTAAAGAAACGATAAATCATTTCTTCAGTAAAACGATTCTGAACGAAGGAAGTTAATAATATGAGAAAAAAAAAAATGCGAAAATTCGGAGTGCCGGGCTGGAATCGAGCCTGGTGCTGTCGCGCACTAGGCCGGTTCCATTACCACTAGGCCGCAACACATAACTTGACTATGTAGGTGAATTAGTAGGTTTGTAGTATAATAACCGATAATATTGAATTTTCAAAATAAAATAAAATAGTTAGAAAACTATTGTTGCACGTGGATATTATTTCACACCATCATCGTATTCATCGCCGAAAAATACACGTCATGATGGCAATAAGGAAAATGTCAACCTTCTTGGAATGATTACAAAACCACAAAAGGAAAAAAATACGGTCAGTATTGTTCGAATACTGATAACGAGACAAAACGGATAGTGTGTGTCGTTCGTCGAACTAAAAACGTGCGAACTATACCGTACACTGTACATGAACATTTAAAACCGTAGTGTGTTATATATATATATAACATAGTATGTTAACCTTTATAAACACTGAATAGTATGTCACTGTTAATAAATATGAAACACGAATCCCTTTGTAAAATTATCGGCATAGTATATATAATAGTAATATAAAGTTTACATAAGTATATATTATAATTATGTTGGGAATCCCACGATACGATTAAGGTGCTCACGGATTGAGGCGGCGGCGCCGCCTAAATGTATATCGGTATAATAACCGAAAATATTGAATTTTCAAAATAGATAGAAAACTATTGTTGCATGTAGATTTTAATTCACACCATCGTATACAGCGTCGAAAAATACATAAGATGCAAAAAAACATTATCAACCTTCAGTTATTAATTGCTTATAATATATACCTAGATATTTTGCAATATCTGTCTGTACTTTCTTTAACTTTTTTTCAGTCTTACCCTTGTAAAATGTTTAATTCTTTGTCTGTAAGAAATTTTATTGCACCAAAATATTTGCAATGGAATTTTCTATCTAGCCACCAAATTTCAAAATAATCGGTAAAGCCAATTTTCTTATATGTACGTTAAAGGAAGTAATTTTAAGTAAAACTAACGAATTCAGTCGAAATTCTAACTTCAAACGAGTATAAAAAAAAAAGTTGACTAACGATTTTTGAGATTTTTTCAGATCAATTAGACACATATGTCAGTGAGATCACATTAAATTTTCAAGCCTTAATATCAAAAATCAAAAATTTTATTGCATATAAACTAACAAAAAATGAGATATTTCCGAAATTTTCAAAATGCCGTACTTAACTCAAAATTGATCAAGTCTTTTTGAAATTTTTATGACATGTTTTCGTAGCTATTTTTAGTGGTTGGTGAAAAGTTCAAGTCTCTAGCTGCATTATTTTAGATGTTATGTCAAAAAGTAATTTTCAGTTTTACAGAAATTTCGGTAATTGCGTATTTTGCCGTTTTTCGTCAATTTTTCCCCGTTTTTGGAAAAAGTATTGAGAAATTGGAAAAATGACCTTCTTTAAAGTACCATCTGGGTGTGATTTCGGTTCTATCGAGATACTGATCGAAACTTTCGGACAAGTATTTCTATACGAAAAAGTGTTTACAGAAAGAGAGAAAAAAAAAATAAACATCATTGTAAAATCATAAGCTTCTTCACTTCGTTCAGTATCTAAAATATATATATATATATTATCATTAATATCGTATGTGTATATGTTAATAGGTACGTATGCATATTGCATAGGTACATATATAGGTACATATTATGACATTGTATACAAATATTTTACCTTTTCTACACACTTAAACTATGTCATTATTTATAAATTTGTCGTTTGAGTTATTTATTTTCTTCAAATAACAAGGTTAAATGGTACACATGGCTGCATACATACCAATGCAATGTGAAAGTGGTTCCGGATGGTATGCTGATGTGAACAGGGATCACTTGAGGTCCAGTATTTCGCTACGGTACACACACACACACACCACGCAGAAAAAAAGGATTTTACTTGAATAAACATTTCATATTGACATCATTGTATAATTTAAACATTCTTTTTCTTCTTTTTTTTTTTTTTTTTTCGTAGGCATCATATCTACCTACGTTAAATACAACACGCGAGTATCGGAAATTACATTTTTTGTTATTGAACTCGGATTTTTTTTTCTGATAAAAAAAAATGTATGAAAAAAAAAAAAAAAAACTCCGAGTATTTGCTTTGAAACATTTGAATTTCAATTAATAAAATACAAACGCGCGCGTGTACACATTTTGTACATTTTATCGTTACTTAACAAATTTCATTTGTGATAACCTCGTTCTACACTTACATTTCGGCACGAAACTACTGTTATATGAATACGAGTCGAAACTTTTCGGCGTGATCACGTGACTGGAAAATTGTCTGTGTATTATTACGACGACGAAGAACAATAATAGATCTAAAAACGGTATGAGAATACAATAATACGTGTTCGAGGAAACGACAAAGTCAAATACACAACTCTCATATTTTACTACACATCCGAAACAAGCAACACGTACAGCGACGTGCATGGTTTAATTTTATTGGGGTGGGGAGGTGGGACAGTGGAGAAAGTATAAAAAGGGTATTAAGTATAAAAAGTATTAAGCGTTTTAAAATATAATAGTCCATTATGCGATTCATTTGATCTCTTATCTCTTACCGATCGTTGATGTATTTAATTTTATCATTCTCATATTCTACTAATATCTGTAACGTTTTTCGCACGTTACAAATGAATTGTAATTTTGTCGCACTGACATTCGGTGTCCGGCCGGAAGGACCAAAGCGAATTATGTATTATTTTAAAGCACTCGAACATCTTCTGCGATTGAAACAGGAAATTCCCTAAGCTTGTGGAGATTGAGATTTTTTGTTTTCTCCACTTACCTCACCTTGAAAATAAAACTGTTCGTGTTGCTGTATGTTCAGTATAACAGCAAAGCAATTACGATTTAATCTTACCAAAACAAAACAAATAATAATACAATTATTATAATATTATATGACCAATTAAATAAAAATAAACCGACGACAGGTGACGACCATCGATAGAGATAACATAAATGATATAAAATTGGACTTTTTCAGGTTTTGAGTGGAGCGAGGAAGCTATTGTTTCTAATATAATATTAATTTTTTTCTTTTCTATTATTTTTATTATTTTTTTTTTTTTCTATATACACATCACACGAACATCGTACGAATATATAATATGACGAAAAGTTGACCAACAACTTTTTGAAGCAGAATTTGGCTAGTCATATTTAGATGGTACTATACAATACTAACCATTTTTTGAAATTTCCTAGGAAGGACTACTCAAGATTTGACAAAAACTTAATGAAAATTGAAAATAGATAGAAAATAAAATGAAAAATATTTTAGTGAAAAAAATGTTGTAGTTTTTTTTTTTTTTTCTAACAATTTATTACTCATAAAAAAAAAAAAAAAAAAAAAAAAAAAAATTGGTGAAAAAAATTTTTT
>JAIPRM010008049.1:0-10092 GCA_025469315.1 Stegophylla sp. TES_Ste_2020
AAGTTGAACTCGTAAATCTTTGAAATGTTGACGTTGTTTTGGTGTTTTGTCACTTGTAATTTTGACTTCGTTAAATGTTTGTATTGATTTAAGTTGTCGTGCAGAACCAAGAACTTTATAAACATCACATATGGATGGTAGCGTAACTTTTATAGGACGACCTTTATTACTAGGTTTGCCTAAACGTTGTAGAGTAACCGGTTTAATATCGACATTAATATTACGTAAAATTGTTTTAACAGTTGAATCGTCAGAATTATTAGAATTATTATCTACTGGTTCATGAATGTTAAAAATAATATTGATAATGAGTAAAAATTTCATGAATTCAAAATTACATTTTTGAAAAAAGTGTTGAGAAATTTGAAAAATTACCTCTCAAAAGTACTATTTGGGTATGAATTTTGATCTATAAAGTTACTGTCCAAAACTTCTGAACAAGTATTTCTATACGAAAAAAGGTTTACAGAGAAAATAATAAAAAAAAAAAAAAAAATAAACATCATTGTAAAACACTAGCTTCTTCAATTCGTTCAGAATCCAATATTAATATCAAAATAATTATACAAATTAATTAAAAATTAAAAACTTGTGTTATCGAAATAATTACAATATTTGAATACTTTAATATAGAATATTTGTATCTCTAAATACATAAAATATGTAACAAAAAACAATCATTCACGTATTTATGTTTTATCATAATATATTATAGAAGTACAAAAACTTAAAAGGTATAACTATAAATATATATTTGAGTAAAATAAAAATAAATTAACAATAAACAAAGCAAAATTAATAAATGTTTTATTCTAATCAACAATTATTGTAAGTATTCTCATAATGTACTATAACATTTTATAATTTTGATTATCGTTAAATTTAATATGCCCAATATGTATATGCGTCAATTGTTCGCCGAAAATAGTTTGCACGACAATAGTTCGCCTGACAAAAATGTTCGCGTGACAAGTGTTCGCAGAAAGAACAAGATAGGAAGTGTATTTTTATTATTATTTTTTTTTTTTATTAATTCATCAAAATAAAAATGAAAATCTAAAAAAATAAAAATTCGTGCAGTTTTTAAAAACCGCTCAACAATCGATTTTCTTCATGGTGTTGCGTACAATTTTCTATTGCAAGTGCTCGTATAAAACTTTGTATTGGGTTGTAATCTATTTATCTTTTTATTGCAGGGGCGGCGCTACACTGGGTCCAGGGTGAGCAAGTGTCTACCCAACATTTGGTTTTGCCCCTCCATTGCTCTACCTGTAATTTAATGTTGAATATTATAATTTAATCTGAATGTTCTATATAGATTATAATTATTCAATTATGACATCATCACTCATCAGTGATTAGATTATTTTAATGTTACTTATAAACAGATAATATCATTTATTTTATTATCTATATACTTATATAGCATTAAAAAAAGAAGAGTTTTAAAAGCTTTTTTTGCTTAAATATTGAGTCATTTTTCCAAAATATAGAAAAATTACCAAGTTGTAGGTAAATTTTGATTCGAAAAATTGTTAGTCAAAACTTTTGGACAAATATTTCTATACGAAAAAGGGATGGCACAGAAAAAAATCATTTTAATAAAAACACAGTTTCTTCGTTCCACTTAAAATGTAAAATGCATTAATAGAATATTTTAGCAATAATTACCAATAGCCTTCTTTTTGAGTACTCTTTATTACAGATAACTAGTAAAGAGGATTAAAAATAGTAATAATCACTTCAAAATGTTTTTAGGTTTAAGTTCTGACTGCTATTTTCAAATAAAATGTAATTTTTTTTTTACATATTTAGAAGTGAAAATTCTAAATAAAATTAAAATTAACTGTACACATTCTAAAATCTCATATCTTAAAGTCGTTTTTGTCAAATTTTAGTAATATTATTGAATTTTTTGAAAAAAAATCCTTTCTAAAGTACCATTTATGGGTGAATTGGGTGAATTATAATTCAAAAAGTTCCTGATCGAAACTTTTGGATAGTATTACTGTACGAAATAGTGTTCACAGAAGGAGGAAAAAATTAATATCACTGTAAAATCATAAACATCTTCGCTCTGCTCAGGATCTAAAAATAATTATAATGGAATATATATTTTGTGCATGACTGCGCAAAAATAAATAAAATACCTATAAGAACAATAAATGGTATTATTTGCTATGTTACGCATATAAAATGTCATTGTATGAAATTGGCTTAAAATATCAACTTGAAAATTTCACAGATACCTTTTTCACAAAATTTAGATATGATTTGACTACCCACATGACCGTCTTAGAGAGATTTGAAATTTTCGATATTTTACAGATTACTACAGACCTCGAATTTATCGATAATTTAATTTTTTACCAAAATCACTCAAATGACACTACTTTACATGTTTGTTTCAAAAATGCAGTTTTTTTAATTTTTTGAACCACTGTGCGTCATACTGAATTCTTTCTTTTTAGAATTAACACGTAATTTTTTCTTTAAAAATGAATTCAGTAGAAAATCTTTTGAAAAAAAAAAATTCTTTCTTTATACAAATGAGGAAAAAATAAAAATAAAAACATTGGGTCCCAAAAATTTTTAATAAATAACTTACATATTATTAATAAGATACATTATTTTAAACCTGTAAAAATATATTACATCTTAATAAAATCTTGTTAATGATTATTTTGTGCACCACTAATTTTTAACACCACGAGCCGCCACTGCATATTTTTAACACATTTTAGTGTCGTTTAATTTTTTCCCTTTATTTATTAGATAAAAAAAGTAAAGTTAAGTATAGACAAGAAAGCCGGACATACTTCACATCATGGATATTCTTCACTCTTTGGGTCAGATACATTGGTGGGTAAATTGAAAATGATGGAATATTATTATTCTTTAATTTATTAACTTCCTTCATTCAGAATCTTCCTATTGGAGAAATTATTTATCGTTTCTTTAAAATTCTACACATCCACCAAGAGTATCTTGAACCGAGGAGCGAAGAATATCCGTGGTGTGAAGTATGTCTGGCTTTCTTGTCTATACTTTACTTTACTTTTTTATTTAGTAAATCTAGAAAAAAAAAAACATATTTATATAAAATTGAATAGGTATTTTTAATTTTATCGAAGTGATTACAGCTTAAAATATCACACGCATCTAAAAATAATAGAGATAATCAATATTGAGTTCCTTTTTTATTTAGAATAAATAATAATTACATTTTATGTCGAATATACATTAAAATGGAATTACAACTTAAAAAATACACGTCATATAAGTTTAAATACTTCAAACAGATCTTTATATTCAACTTCGATGAGAGTTCCAAGATCTTCGTCTATTCGAAATTTTTCACTGACCGTCATAAATGTTTCCATACCAGCTAATAATAATAACAAACAACATGATTAGAAACTAAACAACTATAATTATAACTAAATTTATAAGATGTTGGGATAGCAGTAATTTAAGCTATGAACTTAGTATTTAGTACATTAAGAGGTACATTTAAATATAAGCATGTGCTTATTCATTGATCAAAATATGTATATTCATTGTTTTGTTTTTTATTTATGATAATAAAAATGATTTTTTTTTTGTCGTTACATTTAAGATTCTATGTGGTGCAGAGAAACAGGTGTTTTTAGTGTTTTTTTCAATGATTGTCATTTTTTATTTTATGATATATTCACATTTTTATATAGAAATACTTGTTAAAAAGTTTCAAACAGTAACGTTTTTAATCAGAATTTTGTTCAAGAATGGTACTTTCAAGTGATCATTTTGTAAATTTGTCAATGCTTTTAAAAATGAGGAAAACTTTTTGAAGAATTGAGTAAAATCAGCATAATATTCTGTAAATGAAATTTTTATTAAATCGATTTAATTAATTTTGCTATAACTCAACATTTAATAAAACAAGAAACTTGACATTTTAACATAAAATAAATCATTTTTTATCAATCAAAAGTTTAAAATTTAATATAATATGCTTAAATTTTCATTTATTATAAGATTCCTTATTGTTAAAAAGACTCCTATAAATGATAATGTATATTCAAAACGTAATAGAACTTATGAGATCCCAAATAATTATAATAAAAAAAATATTGGACAAAGATTTGTTGACTATTTAGGACCAATTTTTTTTCAACGGAATGCCTTTTGCTATAAAGAAAACTATAAAATCTAATCCCAATTCTGATCATCAAAGAATTATCTACAATTGGCTTATACAAGAAATGTAATTTATTTTAGCTATTAAGGTTCTTTTACTTAACAAATTATTATGTACTATGTATAGAGTAAGTTATTAAATTCATTCTTTATGTATTTCCTATTTTTATAATGTTTATTATATTATGTTTATTGAATAATCAATATGCTGCTGTAATTAATCATTATATATATATATAATTTAAGTTTTTAAGATATAACTCTCTACTACCAACACAAGCTTCGCTTAAAGGTAGTAGATATAACAATGTTTTTTGTATAATAAAAAAAAAAATTCCTCACATGTTTTTTTACATGTGGCACTATAAAAGTTAATTAGATTTTAATATTCGTCGTGCTAAGTATGTCCGGGCATTGTTTTTCTTTTTTAAATCTGAAAAAATATTATTCATCTTAATTTTTGACATCTTTTTAAATTTCTAACAATCAAGTTTCGATCAGTATCTCTATAGAACCGGAATCACACCCAGGTGGTACTTTAAAGAGGTCATTTTTCCAATTTCTCAATACTCGTTTTATTGAAGAAATGATTTATCGTTTCTTTAAAATCCAATACAACTATCAAGAGTATAACACCTGACGTGCGAAGAACACCCGATGAGCTAAGGACACCCGATGAGCTAAGGACACCCGATGAGCTAAGGACACCCGATGAGCGAAGTACACACTTTTTGATAATAAGACTTGAAAATTTAATTGATGTTACTGACATACATGTCTAATTTATTGACCTGAAAAAATCTCGAAAAACGTTACTCAACTTTTTTCTATTTAACCGTTTGAATTTAGAATTTCGACAATTCGTTAGTTTTACCTAAAATTACACACTTAAACGTAAATTATATAAGAAAATTGGCTGGAACGAATTGTTGAAACTTGGTGCCTGGGTTGAAAATTTCATTGCAAATATTTTGATGTAATAAAATTTAGAGAGAACAAAGAATTAAACATTTTACAGGGTTTGGTTGAAAAAAAATCGGAAAAAGTACGGTTATTGAAGTAATGTTTTTCGCCCCGCCAGTCCATTGTCTATTTCCCTCCAACGTAATTGTTATTACTATATTTCATTACTATGTAAAAATAGATTCTTATTGTATTTACCTTAATAATAACCTGATACACAAACGCACGTGCGCGTGCATACACCAGGGACTGGAACCTTTAGGATTTTATCGGTTTCGGTTTGAGTTTCGGTTTTAGAAAATGCATAATATGGGTTTCGGTTTCGGTTCCGGTTTTAGAAAATTTGAGATAAAGGTTTCGGTTTCGGTTTCGGTCAATACCGGTTTTAACCCTTAAAATATAAAATTTTTGTAATATTGTGTTGTTATATACTTATATAATATTATAATGGTCACGGAAAAACTGAGATTAATTAGCATTATAAGTAGTCATTTCTCTTTCAGCAGAGTTAGCATCAAATCTCACTAAGTGGTTATCTACACCTTTCTTATGAGGAGGGGAAGGTGAATTATATTTTGCATTTCTCTTAATGTAGACAAAAGAGCAAAGGGAATGGATGATATGTATATATTTTCGAACATTTCGGACGACCCATATTCAAAGATGTACGAAAACGAAACAAGTAAACCCGTTACACCAAGATAATTATACAAATTGCAGCCAAAGTGCGCACTACGAGTTATAAAAATGTGTGGATGACAGTAGCACAGCACACCAAGTGGTAGTTTCTTGTCAGTGGTCGGTAAAATTCTTCCCTTAAAATTCATAATTTATCGCGGTTATTTGTAATTTTTTATTGAACAATAAGTCATGTAGGTATTAAATGTTATTTATAAAGTTAAATTTTGCTTTCTGACTGTTAAGATCTAGACACTATTAAAGTTATACCATATATAGTGAATCGTACGATGCAGCTGCAATTGAACAACAGAACAAATATTGAGGCCCACTGCTTTAAAGAAAAACGTCACGCGATGAGCTGCAGTCGACCGTAAGTTTTCATGATCTGTACATTCAAATTGCGTTATAGTTTTGTTTATATTTATAAACCCACGATTATACAATCGTGTATAAACCCAACATGAGTAACAACTGATAATAATTAGGAGTAAATTAGGAAACTATTTATAAACGGAACAACAAAAGATTTTTATTACTTTCTGTTATAATAATTTGTTATTGGAATACTCGATTATATCTGCACGCTACATATATTTTGGTTCAATAATGTTGGGTTAACACTTAATATTTTATTTTCATTAACAAGTTCATAAACCAAGTAAATATGAATGAAGTAAATTCAATAACAATTTGAATTACAATTTGGAACTGAAGAAAACCGCGAAAAACCTTTACTTCAAAATATTGGTTTCAGTTCGGTTTCGGTTCCTAAAAAATAATTTATAACGGTTCCGGTCCGGTTAGGGTTCTAATTTTTTTTAAGGGTTTCGGTCCAAAACCGGTCTTTTTCGGTCCGGTTCCAGTCCCTGGCATACACACGCCCAAATACACACACATACACACAAACACATACGAATCCCAACACACACACACACCTACACCTACATGCATGCACGCATTCACACGTACGCACATAATTATCGAGTACCCACAACATTATTAAATAACATTTTAAAGTTAAATATAACCTTTTCGCCAATTATTTATATTATATAGTATTTGAAATTTCGTTTAAAATCGTTTTATTTAAGAATTGATTTATCGTTTCTTTAAAATTCAACATTGCCGCTGTATCTCACTCAAGTGCGAAGAACGTCTTTTTTTAAAATTTTATTTTCCTGTTAATGCTATTTCGTATAGATATATTTATCGAAAAGTGTCGATCAGAACCGAGAGTATCAGACCCAAAGAGCAAAGCATATCTGTAGTGGTCCGATAAGTATGTTTGGCTTTTTTTTCAGCAGGGAAGAGGGGCTGGGGAAATGCCAAAATTAAAAAAAACGATTTTTCGAGTAGAACGAGTGTCGCACAAATTCTGAGAACAATCGCACAAATTCACACTAATGGCGCACTAAAGTTTAGCAAAAAGAAAATTTAAAAATTGTGATTTTTTCCATTAGGGAGGGGGGGCTGGAGAAATGTTCTCCAGCCCCTCTTCATTTTTTTGAATTTGTGATTATACTGCTATAGCACAAATTCTGAAAATAGTCGCACAAATTCACACTAATTAATTGCGAAAAAAAAATGTCCGAATTTAAATTTGGGAGGGCTGGTAAAATGTACGTAAACTATCCTTATGTGCACGCCTTCGTCACCACCTGCCTCCAATTCACTTTACGTGCGTATTCAAACAACCACTGAGTTAATCTGGTCGTATAAAATATTATTTATATTTATTTATTTTTTATACTATAACAACATTTATATATACATATAAACACAATGTTACGAGTATCACGATAAATCTAAACATTCAATAACTATGTGCAGGCTTCATATACTTAAATTCTGATTTTTTGGCTAGTTAATGAACATTATCGTACACATTTCCACATAATAAGACTAATTTTGTGACAATTAATTTTGCACATGAGCACAAAAACTTATTTTTTTTTAAATGGCATGACCTATTTTTGACCACAAATTATTATTATTTTTTTTTTTATATTTTTTTAATGATCTTTGGTGGTTGAGATTCTTTTCTAATAGTTAATAAATGGCTGAGTTGTAGCAATTTTAAGTATTTTGCGCAGGTATAACAAATTATAAAATACATAATAAAAATAAATAACAGTTGGGAAATTAGAAAAATCTAAAGTACGATCTTGGGATAATTTCCGATCTAAAAAGTTGCAACACGAAACTTTTTGTCCAGTATTTTTACCCAAAAAGGTGTTTACATACATAGTTAAAAAAAAAAAAAAATGCAGAATTGTAAAACCATACGTTTCACTCAAATTTAAAATACAAACATTGATTTTTTTTATTCGTAAAAGTTTTATTTATCTAACAAATTGTTCAAACAGTTCACTGTGGTGCTATAAACTATATTCAACACGAATTAAAAATTCTCGGTTAATAGCAGAAATAATATTTTGTTCCTCTATAATTTAATTACATACTGCAATCATTTTGTTTTTTATTTAAATATTATTATTGAAAAAAATAGATTTCTATAAATATAATAAATACATTTTACAGCGTCATGTGTGTGAAAAATCATTCAAGTTACTATTATTACAATTTAATATACTTTGAAAGGTTAACTGTCATTCTAAATAATATAATGTGATTATGTATTTATTGTATTATTTTTAATATTCTCATTGAGAATCCCTTTTTGTTAGATCTTTTCTTTAAATGGTATTTCTCTATTTGATGGTCGACCTGCCTGTAATCGTTTTAAACTCAGCAGTTTTTCTATTGTTTCGGGAAATTATCGGAAATGTAGAAAAAATACTTCTTTAATGTACCACTGGATACAAATACTTAAAAAGTTGCTGTATATGACAT
The DNA here is from genome assembly GCA_025469315.1 of Stegophylla sp. TES_Ste_2020. Classification (NCBI taxonomy): domain Eukaryota; kingdom Metazoa; phylum Arthropoda; class Insecta; order Hemiptera; family Aphididae; genus Stegophylla; species Stegophylla sp. TES_Ste_2020. The sequence continues at coordinate 8,680 of JAIPRM010008049.1, forward strand.
TTGGACAAGAATTTCTATATGAAAAAGTGTTTCCTAAAAATAACAAATACATAATAATAATAATAATAATATAGCTAAGATTTCATTGTCCCATATTGTATCGATTATAGTCGTGACGCAACTAATTCGTCAACGTATTTCATATTATTATCATTTTTTATTTTTCCAGTAACTATAAAGGCGAATTTAATACAAAATCCGATGCTTATCGTTGTGAAATGTTTACAGTGTCCTATAATGGCGCAGAAATCATGTGCAACGGTCGTCAAACAAAACACCGTTTGCCACTACCAAGGATGCGGACAATAACGATGACGACGCGGTTGGGGTGGTTCGACACACATCCGTCGTTTCCAGTCACAGGAGTGGCTTATGGCGAGAGGGTGATGGTAGTGTTTGCGGGGAGGGGGGTAATGACGTGCTCGTGGCAGTGTGTGTGTATGTGTATATGCAGGAGTGACGAGTCGGGCGTCCCTAAGCAGCATTCATATTGGCATCCGACGAGTGCGCTACCTGGCAATCTGTATATGTGTAAACAAAATTTTGCTGCCACTGCGACGTCGCTATTCACTCTCCTAATCTCCTCGCGACAGTATTCAAGTGCCCGGCATTACGATTGGAATTTTCGTTTTTATTTTTATATTTGCGTCGGTAGACTCGGGCCACTAGCAGTGCGATTTGTTGCAATACGTTTTTGGTAGTTTGTGGTTTATAACCATAGCTAATATTTTTTTGATTATTATACGTCACGTCATCCTTCCGTATCAGTCTTCCCATATCCCCATCACCGTAGAAGACACCGAAATGGCAGACGCAGCTGATGTTTCAAGTGTACACGCAAATAAAGGTAATTTTACAAATTTCAATTCATTATCACTTATTTTTTTTTTCAATTTATTCTTCGTCTCTGTAATTACGCTTCTCGACCGGTGTGCCGCGGCACACTACTGTGCCGTGAAATCAACTAGGTGTGCCGCGAGAAATGTCTGATATTTGTGATTATAATTATTATATTTTTGTCAATCATATGCGCACACTGCGAGATAATCATTTATTCGATTTATAATATTTGTTATGTTATCAACTATGTTTGTGTATTTAGTTTATTTTATATAAGTTCTCTTCTCTTTTCTAGTGGCAACGTCCTAGTAGACTATTAATCATTCAAATTATTATACCAATTGATAACATTGTGACTTTTTAATGTCAACTAATTGTGCAGATTAGACAATACATGTGTAGGCAAACTGTAGAGTGTACAGTTTTAACTCAGCTGGATGTCTTGGCACGTAGCGATGACTAATGCGCTCTTATGGTTACCAAAGTGGTTGTTGTTGTCAAGTGCGTGAGTGTGCCGCGAAAATTTGTAATTTATAATGGTGTGCCGCATACCAAAAAAGGTTGAGAACCACT
>JAIPRM010008050.1:0-16376 GCA_025469315.1 Stegophylla sp. TES_Ste_2020
CATTTTTTGATCCGAATTTTATGAAAATTTAAACATAGATAGAAAATCCTATAAAAAAGATTTTGGCACAAGAAAATTTTGAAAATGTAAAAAAAATTTTTGGACATTTTTCGAAAATTTTTTTTTTCTTATATTATTAATTTCCTTTGTTCAGAATCGTTTTACTGAAGAAATGATTTATCGTTTCATTAAAATTTAATATGCCCGTCAAGAGAATACCACCCGTCGTGCGAAATACACCCATCGTGCGAAGTATGTCCGGCTTTTTTAACGGTGTACTTTTAAACGATATTTTAATAATTAGAGTATTCGAGTTAAAACGGGTAAAAATGGGTCTTATTAGGCGGCGGCGGCGGCGGCGGCAGACGTTTCGAAATGATTATAATAATATATTGAAAAATCAAATCAATCAAATCTGACGTGGCCGTTCGTCGTCGTATACGCGAACGAAAACGTAGTAATTTATTAATAATTAAGAAGTAATTAAAACTGATTTATACCGACCTACCTGCCTGTCCATTGTTGCGATCGCGTTGTGAAATATAATAATAATAATAATAATTTATCAAACGTGATTCTAAAAAGTCGTTAGTTTGGAAGCATTGGTTCCCAAACGTGGGCACTTCCTATCCCTTGTTGGGCATTTCAAATATTTTTAGGGGAGAGGGCGTTTTTATATTCCTTTCTTCATTTTACAATCAGCTAAAAAAATAAAAAAAATGATGCCGGTTTTGATTTGTAATAATTTACAGAATAATATTATTGTATTTAATAGGTACGCATAGAATGCATTTAATTAGATTAGAAATACGTGAAAAGAGAGATTTAATTAAGATTCATTGCGCCAAATATCAATATGGGTGGGACCATTTTCCTCCACTACCATTTTCTTAGAAAAAAAAAAAAAAAATAATAAAAATAAAAATAATAAATAAAATCCTTTTTCCTCCACAAATAAAAAATCCACTCTCATCTAGTTATATTATTTAAATGGACAAAAACATTTTTCAAAACGATGTATGACATATTTTCATGGGCGTAGCAGGTATGGGACAGGACCCCCTGTATCCCCCCCTGTATATATTATATATACATTGTAAAATCAAAAGTATTCAAACCCCAAAAATGTACAAAGATTGTTGGACAAATAAATGCCAGGAAGCCAACAATAGGCAATAATACAATTGGAAAAAATAGAAATTACTAGGAAACTATTGAAATTCAAACTGATCTGTATATAAATGTTATAAAATTAGTATTTGCCTATTTCGTTTTTAACAGGTTTTCATTTGTTGAGAAAATATCAAATAATTATATTTAGTATTTAATTTTTATATACCTTTCTACAATTCATTGTGCCTTTATTGACGATTTATTGTTTATAAAACATTTAATTTCTTTATACCTTTTTAGAATTTATATAATTCCACAATTCAGTGTATATTGACGATAAATTATTATTTATACACAACTTCTCATTTTTCATTTTAAATTTTTGTGTAAGTATCTACCAATAATATTTTCTAAATTCATTGTATTTACTATACATTTATACTATAATAGTCAAAATAGAATATAAATAAAAACATGAGTACTTATAAATACAAACCAATATGTTTTTGATTTATAAACTGTTTACCTTTATTCTTTCTTTTTCATCACATTCATGATATGATGTTAAAATAAATTTATTATATACTTATCAGTGTTTTCAAATTATTCAAAAATCAATGATTTGGAAATTTGTTAAATTAACAATAAGTATAATTAACTGTGAAGAAAAACGGGATAGACCTTTTTTGGAGGAAAAGGGAAGTAGAGGAAAATGGAATCTGATTTTTGGAGGAAAAGGGATACGGCCACAATTTCATTAGTATCAAAATATCAACTTCAAGACCATATATGGGTATTTTTTGTATTTTGATTCTATATGAGCAAAGTCACCTTAATTATATTATTTTTAGTAGATATTTTAATTTATAATTAACCATAGTCTAACCGTGTTAAATATATATGCAAATTTTATCTGTTTTTAAAAATGCATTAGGTGATTAATTATAACCATGAGATTTAAAAAAAAAAATAGTGTATTAGTTTAAAAAAAATTGACGTAAAGGGAACGGTGTGACATTTTTGGAAGTCAAAGGAGACATTGAATGAAAAAAAAGGCTGAGAACCACTGATTTAGAAAAACACACAGAGAGAGAGAGAGAGAGAGAGAGAGAGTAGGTTTCTTCGGTAATTGTTGACGTTTAAAATTATAAGATTTACTTTTCGTACTTGACGCGCGGCGGCGTCGAGAGAGTATAATTAATTCGTATTTATTTTGATTTTTTCCAAATAATATTATTATCAAATTGAAATTTACGGACGATTTTCAATTAAATCGCCATCGCGTATAATTTCAAAACGAATATACACTCCGTCGTCGTCGCAGTCGGTCGTAATAAGACCGCCGCTGTTCGTTTTCCGAGTAAATATTTAAATAAATGCCGCCGAATGAATCATGATATTATTATTCCTCGGGAAACGCGTATATATTATATTGATGAAAGTATTTCTCGGAACTCGCCGATCCGACGTTCACGACTGCCAATGAAAGTGTACGAGAGTGATTGCTGCGCGATTAATTACGGTACAGCTTGATGGGGTGTGTAAAGGTTGCAAAATAACGCGCCGAAAAGGGATCGCTTCGCTCGATTTTAATCTTCGTAATAATAATTATTATTATTATTATTATACGGATATACTCCGGTGGACCAGTAATTCCCAACCTTATTTTACTCAGTGCCACCCCCCTCGCCCTTTGACTCTCAAAAATCTCACACCGCCCCCCTCATATCAATTTTTTGTAAAAAACTTATCGACCCTTATTTTAATTTTTTTTCGTTATCATGGTTATAAGTAACTAAATACTTATTTGCAAAAAAGGAATAAATATTAATTGATTTTTTTACAAAAAAGAAACATAATAACGTTTATTTATAAATTAAAATACCTACTAAATACAATAATTTTATTATACTGACTTCGCTTGTGTAAAATAACAATTGTACTAAAAATACTTTTATGCGACTAATGAATGATGCGTCGTAGTTGAAGTTTTCTAATAATACAATTATTCCTCCTGGCTTAATGGATCTAACTTTTCACGTAGTTCTAATCTAGTAGTCAAATCTAATCCATCGAAAATGTTTAAACTTTAAAATTTGCAGTCATCGTAAAAAACGTTCAAAATTCGTAACGATATACATAGAAATAAACTCAAAAATATGTTCTAAAAACCTTTAAAACATTAAAATATGCAGTTATTAAATTTGTGCGTGTTCAAAAATGTAAACAATATACAAAGTAAAACTAGTATATTTTTAATCTTCACGAAATGCGAAACAGATTTCGATTCCACTGGGCTATTTGTTCGGATTTGCCAAAAATTATGCAAAATGTTAACCTTAATATTAATTATGTAAACATTTTCGTCTCGCACATTATTAAAACGCATCGCGTTTTTTTATTTTTTATTTTTTGAAAAACGTTCACAGATAAAATAATTGTCACGTCAAACAAACTGCAAACTATTTTGCAGTTCGTTAAACGCGCGTTTATCGTACGTAATAATACCGTACAAAGGTTCGTCTTAATTACGAGCTTTTTTTTTTTCATCTCTCATCGTTAAAAAGTCTTCTCCGATTCACTTCGCCCGAACGCTTCGAATTTATTTTCAAAAATTTACCGATCATCCAAAAACTTCTTTTTACTATAAACTGCTGAGTACACTGATCAATTAATTTTTACACCCCACTAGGTTTGATTTTGTGTGTAAAGACCCTCATTTTTTTTTTTTTTATACAATAATAATTCGGTAATGATCCTCTGTGTGACGTGAGTTCTTTTGTTTATTAATAATAATAATAAAAAAAAAAAAAAAAGAAAAAACTCCCATGTTTAAAGGAAATAATATATTTTAAACATAAATGCGTCGATAAACACGTTACACAGTGTTTTGTGTTCGATCCAGACATTCATTTCTTTTATCTTTTATCTTATGTAGATAAATTAGAACATTATCTAGATAAAATCATTCATTTAATATTATAACGTTTAAGTGTTCATTTCACGTCCAATACCAAAGTAATAAATTTATATTTTTCAATTGTGTTCAAAATTTATCTGATATTTTAACAGTTTTTTTTTTTTTTTTTATATCTTTCAATCGCATTAGTTTCATCAAGTTCATTATTCATTATTTTGTATGATAGATTTATTTGAAAACGTTCTAAGTGTATCATTAATAAACACGTGAGTGCCTCCGACAGGACTTATATCCTTGGAGTTGGCTTAAGTCAGGTTAGACCTGATATGGGATTGGATTATATTTGGAATATATTTTTTTTATTTCAATTAACAAATCTACGAGCAAGTCAGAATGACAATATTTATGAGCATTCGTTTGGACAACAATAAGAGTGAAAAATAGTTTTTCCAGCTTAAAAAAAAAATAAATCATTGATTATTTCTCAACCTGATAGTGATTTTTAAAATTGAAACTGGTCGTTAGTGAAATTTTTATAACACTCCAGTCTAAGTTTTATTTTATTCATTTTTACTTTTATATTTTTATATTAACGTATAGTTTAATAACAATTATTTGATTTTTTTATTTTATTTCATTTTTATACACTTATTTATAATAGGAATTTCAATTTTATTATTGAGTATTATTGTTTATTAACCTTTGAATATTTTTTTGTTTTATTAATTAAAAAAAAATATATATCTTTGTATATTTATCTTGATCAATGATTTTTCCAATTTCTCAATACTTTTTCTAAAAACAGGGAAAAACTGTCGAAAAATTGATGAAAAACGGCAAAATTGCAATTACCGCAATTTCCGTAGAATTGAAAATTATTTTTTGACATAACTTCTAAAATAATGCAGCTAGGAACTTGAAATTTTTACCGACCTCTAAAAATAATTCCAAAAATATTTCATACAAATTTCAAAAAGATTTGATCAATTTTGAGTCAAGTACAGCATTTTGAAAATTTCGGAAATTTTACGTTTTTTGTTCGTTTTTATGTAATAAAATTTTCGATTTTTGATATTAAGACTTGAAAATTTGATATGATATAACTGACATGTATGTCTATACTAAATATCAACTGATTCACCTATTATGGCCAAGCTACGTTTTGTGGCGTAATGGTAATGGAACCGACCTAGCATGCGACAGTACTGGGGTTCGAATCCAGCCCGGCACTCAGGATGTTTTGCATTTTTTTTTCTCATATTGTTAACTTCCCTCGTTTAGAATCGACTTCTTGAAGAAATGATTTATCGTTTCTTTAAAATTCAACAACACCCGTCGGGGGAATCCCACTAGACGTGCGAAGAACACCCCGACGAGCGAAGTACACGTTTTTTATTTTTATATTTATACAACACCGATAGTCATTATATTATTGTAATATATATATATATATAAACGTTGTACCACCCACGTCGTCGTATGAAACAGTATCGATAGTCTTGATTTTTTTTTTTTTTAATTTTATTATTATTGTAGTTAAAAAAAAAAAAAAAAAAATGATAATAATGTTATCGACCGCACATGACGCGTCTTTGGATCTATACCTGGTAAATTGCTTTATGTACTTACAAAAATTGTGTGTCGGACTACTCGAAACAAAACAAAACGGGTTGATTATCGATTTGTGATCGGGACGAGAGACTTATGCACCGCAGCGATGCGTTTCGGACGTTTTACTGTGGTCTCGTGTTCTGGTGCAACGCATTAAAATATTATCATTACACCGAGTAATAATTATTATTTGATTTTAAAGCAATTATTGTGTTGCGGTGCTCTTGAGCCGTTTTTTATCTATGATAAATCGTGTTTATTCCGACAGATATTGCGTTTCTTTTTTTCCCCTGTACACACAACGTTAAGTGCTTTTGGCGGTATAATATCTTCAAAAGAACAAGAAGAGATTTAATACATTCGATCTGGCGGCGGTTTGAAAAAAAGACCTTTACGCTGTGTACAAAATATATTATACTTACCGTAGTACGCTTACAATGTTTTAATAATTTTTAAGTTCATAGCAATACGACGGGTCGGCATTAAAATATAACGTTTAAAAGCTCTTTTGTTTCTTATCACTCATATTTTTCAAAATTTTAGATTCTGAATGAAATGAAGAAGCTAGTGTTTTTACAATGATGTTTATTTTATTTTTTTATTTTTTCTGTGTACAACTGTTCGTTTAGAAATACTTGTCCAAAAGTTACCTCTAGATTGTATTTTAGAGAGGTCATTTTTTGAATTTCTCAATTCTTCAATTTTTTTTTTTTGGAAAAAACTACCCAAAATTTGACAAAAACGACTTGGAAACCATCATTTTTTGATCTGAATTTTATAAAAATTTAAACATAGATAGAAAATCATAGAAGAAAGATTTTGACTCAAGAAAATTTTGAAAATGTGGAAAAAAAATTTTGGACATTTTTCTAACATTATTTTCTCATTTATTTTTTATATTATTAACTTCCCTCGTTCAGAATCGTTTTATTGAAGAAATGATTTATCTTTTTTTTAAAATTAAATACACCCGTCAAGAGAATCTCACTCGTCGTGCGAAGAACATCCATCGTGCGAAGTATGTCCGGATTTTTTAGATATTATGTAATAACGTAACTGGGATTTTCGATATAAATATAATAATAATAAATAATTTATATACAGTGGACACCCATTGTAAGACTCACTTTGGGACGAGTATAAAATGAATTTCAAAACTGAGTGAACTTTATTGACGAAGTAGGGAAAGAAATGAAAAAAAAAATTGTTTAAATTAATTATATTATATTATTAAAATATATTAGTCTTATTTTAATACATTAATTTTACATATTTTACATTTAGATATTTTTTATATACTAACTTTAATATTTTAATTTAATACATTTTGCGTTAGTATACAATATTAATGAGTGGCATAGAAAAAATATATAATAGAATGTACAGTCCCACATTCTATTTTGATATCATGGCACTAGCGCTTCCAAAAGGCGCTAATCGTACTAGACATTTACAGTATTGATTATTATCATTTAACGGTATTATAAATAGTAATCGATTATTATTAAATTTATTGATATCAATAATCGAATATGTCTGGCTTTCTTATGACAGCTTCCCAGCAGCAAGATTTTTGGCATCCTCATCACGAACTATACATGATCAGTGTTTCGTGATAAAGTTCTATTCTTATTATATTATCATTATATTATATAAAAAATAATCATAAAAAATTTAATTTAAAATTAGAACAGTAAAAAAAAAGTAAAGTTAGATAAGAAATCCGGATATATTTCGCTCTCTGCTCAGATCTCTCGGTGTGTGTATATAATAAAATATTCAATAAAATGATTTTGAACGAAGGAAGTTAATAATATAAAAAATAATAATAGTCATCATTTTCAACACTCTCACCAAGAGTATCTGACCTGGAGAGCGAAAATATCAGTGGTGCGAAGTGCCTGGCTTTCTTGTCCATATTTTACTTTTCTTTTTTTGTTTTTATAATAAATACATAAAGTAAAAAAAAGTTAAAGAAAAAAAAAATGTTAGGAAAATGTGTGAAATTTTTTTTTCACATTTTCAAAATTTTCTTGTGCTAAAATGTTTCTCAAATTATTGTCTACCTATGTTTAAATTTTCATAAAGTTTGAATCATAAAATTATGGTTTCCAGTCTTTCTTTTTAAATTTTAGGTAGTATTTCCAAAAAAAAAAAAAATAATAATAATAATAATTGAAGAATTAAGAAATTCAAAAGAAGACCTCTTTAAAGTAACAACTAGACACAAATCTGATTTCAAAAAGTTACAGATTGAGACTTTTGGACAAATATTTCTGTACGGAGAAATTTTTAAAAAAAAATAAAAAATAAACATCATTGTAAAAACACTAGCTTCTTCACTAAAAATCTAAAAAGAATTAAACTTGAATAATTTGTCCTTATGATCGATGTAATATAACATATTATATTATTTATAATTTTAGATTCTGAACTAAGTGAAGAAGCTAGTATTTTTACAATGATGTTTATTATTATTATTATTTTTTTTTTCTGTATACAACTTTTCGTATGGAAATACTTGTCCAAAAGTTTCGATCAATAACTTTTTAAAACCGAATTTGCCACTAGATTGTACTTTGTCATTTTTTGACTTTCTCAATTCTTCAATTTTTTTTTTTGAAAAAATCTACCCAAAATTTGACAAAAATGACTCGGAAACCATCGTTTTTTGATCCGAACTATATGAAAATTTAAACATAGATAGAAAATCATATAAGAACGATTTTGGCGCAAGAAAATTTTGAAAATGTGAAAAAAAAATTTTGAAACATTTTTTTTTTCTCATTTATATTTTATATTATTAACTTCCCTCCCTCAGAATCGTTTTATTGAAGAAATGATTTATCATTTCTTTAAAATTCAATACACGCGTCAAGAGAATCTTACTCATATATACTCAGTATGTCCGGATTTTTTAATTATATATACATCAATTTGTGTCTATAGACATCAACAGCTGGTTTTGTAATTAAATGTATTACAAATTTTGGCACTGGTCATAAATTATACTGCCTCTGCGAGCAAGGTCTGGTCATGCCTATGGTCCTAGATAGTAATTAATTAAAATTGTTTACGAAATGTTAATTTTCATCAGTGATCATAAAATAATAATCTTTATAATCTTGTAAAATTTGACTATTGTTAATTTTGAAATGCTTACTTATTTTGTTTCTTTGACATAAAATGAAATATTGTAAAAGTTTTGTTTTAACCGCATTGTTTACTATACAATTAATGTTAGAACATTAATTTTAACTATGATAATTTAAAAATAATATACCGATAAAATGTTATAATTTTTTTTAGCTAGATAGGTATGCAGCCGTGAACAGCAAACTATTATATCTCAATGATTTAAAGTGTCTACAACATACTTATAGCAAGATGATTGATTATTATATGAATACATCATGGGAGAGTGATGCAGCATTTGGAGGTGGGTAGCAATTAATCTGTAAGCTTTTCAAATGAAAGTATTCTGTTTTGGCTGCCATGTAAATCTATTAACTAGTTAATTTAAATTTTTTCAATCATTAATAAAAATTGCTTTATTTAACCCCTGGAATTCAGACATAAGACATCTTATTCGATTGTGTTTTATACATGTCAGTAAAATATAATGCATAACCTATTGGTAGAAACCCATAGATACTTGAATTGACTTTGAAAAAAAGTTAGTGTTCAGGTGAGGATAGCTACTTCATACTGGTATTGTTTTGTTGTCATCAACTGATAATAGAAGCGTATTATTTTGTATTAAAGTAATGATAAATTATTAAAAACAGAAAATAATTCTGATCAAAAGAAAAGTTTACGAAAACAAATAATAAATAAAGTAGGTATTGAACAAATTATTAGTTTGGTAGAGGAAAAAAAATGTATACACTTTTTTTTATGTAGGTAAATTTAATTCAAAAAGTAGACAAAAATATCTGACAAAAAGAAAAAGTACCATTTGGAGGGTATTTAATAATATGTTAGATGTGTTCATCGGTGTGTGTGTGTGTGTATAATAGTGGTTCTTATTTATGTAATATTTGAAATTTCGCTGTGCCACCTTTTAATCATTTTTTAGAAAAAATTCCTATTTGACCTTTTTAGCTCTAGCCTAATCATCCTCAGTAAAAACGTAAAGTTTTACATTTAAAATGCACGTGGTTTTCTTCAGTATTTATTTCAGACCTTATGCTCTGGGAGGGTGATCAAAAATTTTCGAGGGGGGACCCTTATAGTGTTTGTGTATATTTATTTTCCGAGGGGGGGGAATACATTCCTCTCCCATCGGCCCCTGAAATAAACACTAGTTTTCTTACTCTTATATAAGCATTTTGCTGGAAATGTCAATATTATCAACGAAAAAAAAGTTATGTTACATGGAATCTACGGGAATTAACAGTATCTACTTATCAACGAAAGAAAAAAGAAAAAAATTATATGATTATTTCTACATTGCTTGTAGTTTATCCTACTGTAGTCACTCTTATTTTTGAAAAAATTAAATTTGATTACAAAAAGTTGCCTAAAATTACTTACATATCATATTTTACAATAATTAAAAATGCATGAAAATCCGTTCTTTAGCCATGATGAACGCAAATGTCCTACTCGCAATCATAATATCTATTATAACTACTTACCTATGTATTCTTTCAGGTCGACAATGGTTTTATCAAACTTGTACAGAATTCGGATTTTATCAAACGTCGAGTCAAGATGATCATGTCTTTGGTAAACATTTTCCAGTAGATTATTTTCTTGATATGTGCACTGATATTTTTGGAAAATTGTAAGTGGATTTGTCAAAAATAGTTTAATTATTTGATATTTATTTTGTGATATTGTTAATTTAGTAATTTGGTAATTAGAGTAGGTAATAAACATAAGAAAATATTAATTTAAATACATAAGTAGATAGTACCTATAGGTATTGTATATTATGTATATGCATCAATAGAGTTCTTATCATTAGGGCAGAGGAATTTTCGCATTTATGTATTTGTTTTGAGTAACCATAAAAAAGGCCAGCAAGAAAGAAAATTGTTGCAGCTAGTCACTGACAGTTCGTTTGTATTTTTGTGTTGATCACTTGCTTATCAATGATTTTTACGTTTCGTTGTGCTTTGTTGTAATATTGCTTGTAAAATGTTGTATGTGTTATATAATAAAGTGATTCTCTGAAATGTTCGAAGTGCAAAGAATTCTTTTACTTTGTCTGTGGAGGTTTTAGAGAAGAGAAATTTCGCAAAATGACAAAATCTACAAAAGATCTCTAACTGTAAATTGAACAGTTAGATGATTAATGAAATAATAATTTATTCGTGTGATGATATTAGTTCTAATTGTCATATTTGTCAGAAAATAGTAAGAGTGAATAGAGTTAAGTATCTAGGTGTATTTATAGACTGTCATCTACGGTGGGATGTACATATCAATAATTTAGTTGTGTGTTCAAGATTTATTATCTTTAAGATAAATAAGAAAAAAAAAATTGTACCTATTGAAACTATGCGTACTATTTACATAGCATTATATAAATCTATTTTACAGTATGGTTTAATAATTTGGGCTGTTCAAATACTCCAATGAGACCTATAGAAGCACAACAAAATATAATTGTACGAATATGTTTAAATAAATTTGATTTACAAGGATCCTCCTCATAGAATTATGTAGGTACAACCATTGATTAAGTATATTTAATCAATGGTACAACTTAATATGCTTCCAGATAAATATCTGTATAAGCAATTTTATTTGCCATATTATACGAGTCAAACAAAATTGTATGTGAACAAACGTGATATCAGAGCGTATGATATTAACGTTTCAAATGTTTGGTACACAAAAAAAGAATTTGGTAATCATTTCATTGAATATTTAAGTCCAACTATGTTTAATTATATGCCTCTACACCTTAAAATAAAATGTTTTTAATAATTTAAAGAAAAAACTACGATGTTTATATAATAAAATAATTATATTTAATTATTTAATAAATAATTTGTTAATTAAAATTATTTAAGAAACTTAGTTTTGTACAGAAATTATTATGTTTATAATTAATTAATTAATATTTATATTCTTTTTATTTTTGCTCATTTTGTTTTTTTTCTTTGTTTTAAGTTTTAAGTTGTATCATAACGTGTATTTCTATTTGCTGTAACTCACATCATTTATCCCGCTACAAGCTACGCTTCATGGGATAAATTAACCAACAATTTTGTATGTCAAATTGTATTTGAAATGTTATTATATGATCTTCTTGAAAAAAAAAAATTGCTATAAATCCAAATCGTTCATGCATATTTTGGCATATTTAGGTCTATTTTATTTTTTGTGGTATATGTTTTTTTTTCTTATCTGAAGTATATTATATTTTTTAAAGTTTTTTTTTCTTTTTTGTAACGTTTATAGAAGCGATAATTAGATATTATATAATTTGAAAGGCCCTTCCGCACACCACCATAGTGATTAAGAAAAAATATATTTCATTAATAAATTAGTAATTAAATCGCTTGAAAAAAATGTACCACATATTTTATGGTTAGTATAACATGCATATTTTTGAATATTTTTTAAGAGTGACCAAACTATCTGATATAGTTATATTACAGAAACAATAGAAAATAGAAATATTGTAATTTAATGTTAAATTGGCAATTAAATATTTATTTAGTTTATTTAACAGTCTCGAAATATTTATCGTTTAGATATAATACGGAGTTATTGTCAGAAGGAGTTAAAAAAACCAACGCGTTGTTCGGTGGATTGGATATAAGAGAAGACAGAGTAATATTTGTCCACGGTTCAGTTGACCCTTGGCATGCATTAGGCATTACTTATAAAAGAACAAAAAATAATGTTGTAATTTATATTAATGGTAATCTATTTATTTACATTCTATTTATTTTAAATTTTTTAATAAAAAGTAAAAATGAAACATTTTATTATATTAATATGGAAATATTTTACGTTTTTTAGGAACAGCTCATTGTGCAAATATGTATCCTCCATCTCCAACCGATCTACCAGCATTAACAGATGCTCGTTCTAAAATAAGAGAAAATTTAAAACAATGGCTGTTGGAAAATGATTTTGTTGATTAAATATGTCATTAATTAAATATTACATTAATTTTGCGAACATAATTCGTTTATCACAAAAACAAATATTTATTGTTATTAATTTATTAATATATATATTTTACTTCTTTGTAATAAATTCAATAATCATAGAAGTACTTTTTGGAGTCATTTAGTGATAACTACAAGAATCTGATTTTGATTTCTTTTCCTAGAATCACTAAGAATATTCGGTATCACAATAAATTAATGACAAATCGTAAGTAATTTAAATTTAAATAGGACACAAAAAAATGAGAAACCTGTCAGTGATCAAAATAATTATCCATTAAATTATTTTTAATTAATATGGTTTAGATTAGGAATAAAATCATTTGTTAGGATCATATCATTTAAGAATGTTCACTTAAATGTAGTTTTCGTTTGAAAATATAATCGTTACTATTATTATTAACCATATAGATATTTTCCAGTCTAATTGATGGAATAATCGCTCGACAATAATGCTTGACATAAGATTTCGATTGTATTGGGCTTTAGAAAATTTGCCTCTTCATCGATACTCGAAAATACTGGAATATAAAATCAGTGTATGAGAATTTTCTATTTTAAAATTTTAATACGCACAATTCATATAAGTGGATTTACATACAATCCATTGGATATACCAACAATAACTAGTAACTAAACATTTTAAGAATATAGACACGGAAAATATTTTTAATTTTAAGTTTTAGCAATTTGACAATAGGTCAGTTGACACTAAAACTAAAGCTAACCACACAAAATAGGTTTTCTGAACGAAATTTTGGTATGTTGTTCGTTGATAAAACAAACAATACACTCGGCCGAAACTTTTGAACAAGTATTTCTATACGAAAAAGTGTTTGCAGAAAGAGAAAAAAAAACATCACTAGCTGAATAGCTCGGCTTTGCTTTGGGCAGATTTTTGTATTACCAATAACATTTTTTTTGTTAGTTTTTATATTAAAAGTATAAGTTGCCTTTAGATGTCTAGTGACTAGTATATATATATATATGAGTTGTCCCACAACGATGTGACATATGCAATAACTTTTGTTTAATTTTTAACATTTTTTTGAATAAAATCAATATTAGAGCATTGCGCTACAGCAATAACGTATAATTTTTTTAAGTTAATAAAAATAAAAATGTGCACGAAGCAACGGTTTTAAGACGTTTTATGACGTGTGATAATAATTATTATATTCAACGGTGGCGGGGTGTTACACCAGCCGGCCACCGTCACGTGAGGTAAGGCCAGTCAGTGGCGTGCTCACGGCGAAGGGAGGGATGAGGGTGTCATATCCCTTTCCTTTGGATTTTTTTTTGTTTAATAATTTATTATCTACTCGAAAAAAAAGCCGGATATACTTCACACGATGGGTGTTCTTCGCATGACGGGTGGGATTCTCTTGACGGGTGTATTGAATTTTAAAGAAACGATAAATCATTTCTTCTATAAAAAGATTCTGAACAAAGGAAGTTAATAATATAAAAAATAAATGAAAAAAAAAGTTAGAAAAATATGCAAATGTTTAAATTTTCATATAATTTGGATAAAAAAATGATGGTTTCCGAGTCATTTTTGTCAAATTTTTGGTAGTTTAAAAAAAAAAAAAAAAATTGAAGAATTGAGAAATTCAAAAAAATGATCTCTTTAAAGTACCATCTATAGGCAAATCCGGTTTCAAAAAGTTACTGATCAAAACTTTTGGACAAGTATTTCCATACGAAAAGTTTTACACAGAGAAAAAAAATAATAATAAACATTATTGTAAAAACACTAGCTTTTTCACTTCGTTCAAAATCTAAAATGTATGTGTTTAAAATTCAACAATGGACTAGGTTTTATGAAAAGAAAATAACTTCCAAAAATCATAAGATTAATACATTGTTTATTATTTTAAAAAAAGTAGAGTTGTCTACGGAGATATAGTTTACTATAGATACATAGCCCATAGCATATCTAGTTGTCCGGGTATCTAGTTGGTACGTCACTGTTCTCAACTTGTGGACTCTGCTGTGCATTATCACTTACTACAGATAAGTTACTATCTATAGGTGACGTACTACATGTTGAGAATGCAACCTATCTTCAACCTGAGGGTGGGGAGAAGGTTGTGGTACGATGGCAACCTCGGACAACATGAATTGTTCTGTGCTACAACTATGTTAGCGATTCATAAAGACGTGATTGTTACACATGATTGCCAAGAAACCGGGAAAACTAGAAATTCTCCTTTAGTTGAAAACATAGGTGCCCGGAGAGGGGGATAAGGTGGGGAATTCGCCCCCCCTCTAGACTTTTCAAAAGTGATTCTAACTGTTATACTCATAGTAGATAAATATGTCGTTGATAATTTGACTAAATAGATTTATGAATTTTATATAGTCGAATTAATAAATAAAAAAAAAAAAAAATAGCACGTTCGAAATGCAGATCTTTATAGTGATAAATAGAGCTCTGAATTTAATACAGTAAAAATTCTTGAAGAATGTATTTTAGATCTTAAAAAATTCACTTAAGAGGACGCACATTCACACATTCACATGAGTTGTCTCTGTCTTACACTGCGAATCCCACCCTCAACATACGTTAATAATGAACGTAATTTACGTTCAGCATTTCTAGTTTTTTGTTGTTAATTTTAATTTTAGAGTAAAGTGATCTATTATTAAATATAAATATTAGAATGTCATCTATATCTGTACGTTGGGTTCCTTATAATTTATTTTAAAAGTGAATTAAAATCATTTCAAAGTATTATATTATACAATATACATGATCAAAACTCATTTAAAAATTAAATTTTCGTAAAATACTAAACGCATAGCCATTGATAATGTTTGTATATTCATACACTAAAATTAAAACCAACAAAACAAAATAGGTTCTACTGAACGTAAATTCGCTATGTTGTACACTAGTAAGACAGATATAAGATATGCGAGTGTAGACTGTAGTATTCTCTTAAAATGCTAACTAATGTACTTTTTTTTTGCGCCAAATTTTTTCTATATTATTATCTATCTCGTATGTTTACATTTTTATAAAGTTAAGATAATGTAAATGATAGTTTCCGAATATTTTTTGTCAAATTTCGGGTAGTCCTACCCTAAAAAAAAACTTGAAGAATTGAGAAATTTATAAAATGTCCTCTTTAAAGTACCAATTAGAGGCAAAACCAGTTTCAAAAAGTTGTTAGTTGAAATTTTTTGGACAAGTATTTTCATATCAATAAATGTATTAAATGTATAAAAAAAAAAAAAAAATAATAAATAAAATAATCATTATTGTAAAAACACTAGCTTCTTCACTTCTTTCAGAATCTAAAATAGGTCAGTGGTTAAATCATAGGCGCAACTAGAAGCCAAACACTGGGGGTGCTAAAATTATGTAGAGGACACTGACCCGTGGGGGCTATGCCCCCACACCCCCAAATACAATATTTAAATTTTTTAGTTACTATATAACCTATATGAACTATATACTATATACTATTAAACTATATGAACCATAAAAACATGGCACACAATATTTAAGTATACTAACAGTAATATACCTGATCATAAATATATTATATTGTTTAGGCGATACAAATAAAAAAAAGCCGGACATACTT
>JAIPRM010008051.1:0-16375 GCA_025469315.1 Stegophylla sp. TES_Ste_2020
TCAAGTCTTAATATCAAAAATCAAAAATTTTATTGCATAAAAACTAACAAAAAGTGAGATATTTCCGAAATTTTCAAAATGCCGTACTTAACTCAAAATTGATCAAATCTTTTTGAAATTTTTATGAAATTTTCTCGTAACAATTTCTAGTAGTTACTAGTTAGTGAATGTTTTAAGCTTCTAGCTGCATTATTTTTGAAGTTATGTAAAAAGCGATTTAAATTTTACTAAAATTCCAGTAAATGCATATTTTGCCGTTTTTTTGGCAATTTTTCAACAGATTTTCCACGTTTTTGAAAAAGGTATTGAGAAATTTTAAATCTAACCTGTTTAAAGTACCATTTATGTGTGGTTTAACATGTATAGAATTACTGATCGAAACTTTTGAACTAGTATATCTATACAAAAAAGTGTTTCCAGCAAGAGAAAAAAAATAAACATTATTGTAAAATCATAAGCTTCTTCGCTATCGCTCAGAATCTAAAAGTCAAAAGAAGTTATTATTAAATATTGGGTGGTTGTTAGTTTTGATAATTTTTGTTTCTTGTAACTTTTATTTTTCAACTTCTTATTATGTGTTATAGCGAATTGTTTCGTTCTTATGATAATATACTGTTGAAAAATTGTTATCATTATTTCAGTTCAATGATCACTATAAGGAAATTTTAGCAATTCACAATGTTCTTCGTGATATATAAGATAATTTTCTTTATTCATGTTTGATATAATTTTCTTCTATGATTGTAATCAGAGCCGTGCCGTGGAGGGGGGCCTTGGAGGCAAGCACCCCGGGTGCATGGTTTAAAGGGGTGCCAAAAATAATTTTTATAATATTTTAAACTATACATAAATAAAAAAACACTAGCTTCTTCACTTCGTTCAGAATCTAAAAAAAAAAATGAGAAAGTTATTTTGGACCATTACAAATTATTTCTGAACAAATTTCCAACTGTGGTCGAGTAATAACAATAATAGTCGACCGACCACCTTATATTATTTAGCTTTATAATAAAAATAAATTATCGTATTCTTTATCTCAAATAACTACTCGTCGAGCACACTGAGTGCGATAAGCGATAGTCAAAAATAACCAGAATAACCCTACTTACTCATAATATGTTATAATATGTTATATACAAATTGTATTACATAATAAGTTAAATTTGTGATTTTTATTAATTTTTAATTATTTTGTACCTAACTATTTTGTTTAATAATTACTATTGCAGTCATCTTTGGTTTTTTGTCAGATCAATGTTCAAAATACCTACGTTGTATAATAAAAATGTTCATTTAATTAGCAATGAAATACGTAATAATAAATAAAATAGAGGGCTAATACTTTTAATTTTGCTCTAGGCGCCAAATCTTAAAGGTAGGAACACACTAGTGACAGTAGTAACACGTAACGTGTTAACACGCGCTCCCATGCCATGTTATATTAAGACGTGTTACGTCTTCAAAAACACACCATGCCATGTTATACGTATCATGCTACATTTCATATCACACATTTATCACTTTCGAGTATTATTTTAATTTTTGTTTAAGTATTTTAAAGTTAAATCTGAAAGTATGGAGTATTATAGTAGTTCTACGGACAGCAGTTCTGAAGAAGAGTTAGAAATTGCATTATATAAAGGCGCATGTGAACGAACTTGTTCTATTAGCATTTCTATTTCGTCCATTAATATATGTTATATTTAATACTAATTATTACAAGAGCTTAAATTTTATAATATTATACTAAAACCATGCATTAAAAATGTTGCAAGTCAATATCTACCTGAAATACGAATATTCCAGACGTACCATTTTATTCTTTATCTAAGTATACGGTATAAGAACAGATATTATGTTTATTGATAAAAAAATTAATTTTCAGCTTTTATAAAGATATATACTCTTTTCAGAATAAGAACGCACTGGACGGCGGACGAATATTGGTATTATTTTGCGCATGCGTCCCCTCCACAGGCCGTGTGAGTCTATGACAGCAGTAGTAACGTCGTCACGCGTAGTAATTACGATATCGGCCGATAATTACATCTAATCATAGAACGTCTGGCGTTCGCCGGGAGGCCGAGACTTGGTCTAGCGATCATTTGTATGCGCGAGCGCGGTGCGTTCTTATTCTGAAAAGAGTATAGTAGACATAGATGGGAAAACTGCCTAAATTTATATATCTACACTTGTATATGAACTTAATCAGTATTCTATACTTATTTTATTATTGCTTATATATTGCATCACACGCTATAACACGTAACACGTTTTTCTGATTTTTCACATTTGCGTGGCGTGTCAAGACGTCGCGTGGCGTGGCATATCATAAGTGTGCACAGGCATTTGTACGACACATATTAGATTCTGAACGTCAGTGAAGAAGCTTATATTTAAATCGAATCTTTTGGTATCAGATGTCATTTGAGCTTAAATAAATTATGATTTGGATATATCAAGTAACCTCTATCGTTTTCAAATTAACAAATGCAGCTTTAGCAACCTAAAGCTACATTTGTTTAACATCCATATCACTTCCTAGATTAAAATATTATTTAATTTTACATTTCATAACATTATAGTTATTTTTACGTATAATTTCAAGCCATTTATTATGAATTACGAATTTCCTCGTTTTTTGTTATTATAAATAATGAATATTTTTTTATTTTTATCAAAATGCGAATGGCAATTTAATACACAACACCTAACCATCAGGCGCATCGTGATGGGGTATGTTACAAGTTTAGTAACAACCCCCTCCCACCCACTTTAACCTCCTAGAGGTCGCGCCTATGAGAATCTCGTTGGCAGTCGCGCCGCGGAGTTAACACCGCTATTTTATTTCTTTATTTTTAGTGTAGATTTTTAGAACTGTTATCTTATATTTTGCATAATACACATAAGGAATTTACAATGACAATTCAAAACAATTCAATTTATCAAATAACTTTATTTTAACATAATATTGTACATAAACCTCCTAGCGGTGTTTACACCGCACCATTGGGAAAAACCGTTCACTTACACTTTGTG
The DNA here is from genome assembly GCA_025469315.1 of Stegophylla sp. TES_Ste_2020. Taxonomy (NCBI): domain Eukaryota; kingdom Metazoa; phylum Arthropoda; class Insecta; order Hemiptera; family Aphididae; genus Stegophylla; species Stegophylla sp. TES_Ste_2020. The sequence continues at coordinate 3,040 of JAIPRM010008051.1, forward strand.
ATTATATCATAGTCATAGTCATGCTAGACTAAAGTGACCATATATTTTTTAAGTCAAAACGGGACAAAAAAAAAATATGGTTTTGTTATAATCATATTTTTTTAATTTAACCTCCTAGAGGTCGCGCCTATGAGAATCTCGTTGGCAGTCGCGCCGCGGAGTTAACACCGCTATTTTATTTCTTTATTTTTAGTGTAGATTTTTAGAACTGTTGTCTTATATTTTGCATAATACACATAAGGAATAATTTACAATGACAGTTCAATTCAATTCAAAACAATTCAATTTATCAAATAACTTTATTTTAACATAATATTGTACATAAACCTCCTAGCGGTCGCGCTAGCGGTGTTTACACCGCACCATTGGGAAAAACCGTTCACTTACACTTTGTGACTACATACTGGTGACTTTACGTGTAAAGACAAAATGCATGACTATTGCATTATGTTTATAAATACATGGTTTAGGAATAGCAGGGGGTTATACTAATCTTATCGATAAGTATAATTAAATAAAACGGTTTTTCCCAATGGTGCGGTGTAAACACCGCTAGCGCGACCGCTAGGAGTGTTTTACTTATGTCTTATTGAGTTCATTATGATTCATTAACAGTGATGTACACATATTTATTATAACGAAATATACAAGGGCGTAGCCAGGATTTTTACTAGAGGGGGGGCACGTTAGCATAAAATTTAAAATATTCATTAGAATAAAGGCAAATTAGAACAAATTTAGAATTTCCGTTAAAATTACTTGGCTATTACGCGCAGCCTAATTGTAGGTAATTATGCTCTGCATACATGTAGCATATATATATATATATATATATATATATATATATATATATATATATATATATGTGTATATACATTATACCTTTATAATGATATCATGCTCTAAAATCTAAATGTCTAAGTTGTTAATACAGTGTTATAATAATATTTCATTGTAAAAATAATGTAAAGCTTTTCTGCGATAATAATCAACGATATCTTCTCCCCGGGAAAAATATATCACTGTGCAGTCAAAAATTGATTATAGCCTATAGATATAGTATTCCGATTTAATTTACCGATTACGTTTTATTTACGTATTTAGATACGAACATATTATTAATTAAATCACTTAAATATTCGATATTCAACATATTAAAAACATACGCTTTTGATCAGGGAGGGGCATTTGTCCCTAGCTGCCCCCCCTTGGAAATATATGTTAGATAACAATAATGTAAAGTCTGACTTCTCATTAGGTACATCGTTTTGTGTCGATTCATACACGATTTATGATAACTCATTTTTTCATACAGCGTGTACGTAAAAGTAAACGTTTACAACTTCTTAAATTATGATGAACGACTGAATTCAACCCTTCAAGCTTCAAATATCAACCAAGCTATCCGAATGTAAATACATGAAAATAAAATACTTTTTTTGGCTTTTTTAGGCAATTTGTAAGAACAAATAAATGATAGATTTTTAAATAAACAAGTATTATTAAAGAATTTTATTTACTTAATAAATTTACATGAAAAAATGAAACCCATATGAAAGTTTTAAAGTATTAAATTAAGTAATTAAATTGTCTAAAGACCAAACACCCGGTGAGCTGACCTACGCCATGAAAACCTCATCAGGATTGTCCATATCACAGATAAACTATATGATAAGGTATTTCATGATAAGCCAGCCAAATGCCTTACTGCATAATATCCCTAAATATAACACATTGTTATCGCGCGGCGGCAAGATATAAACATACAAGTGGCCTGCGTATATAACAAAAGTACTGACATATTTATCAGGTATTGATGTCGATGAAGAATCTGTAATGCAGTATGACAATCACAGAAAAAAATAGAAAACTCCTAAAAATGTTATGTAAGCTTTCATTGAATGTAATGAACAATTTTATTATTCTCTTCAGTTAATCATCTTTTACTAATATTAAACGCGCCTGCTAACCATTGTATTATTTTTCTAATAATTTTAATAAATATTTATAATATTGTGTTACTTCGAATTGCAATTTATGTAATATGTATGAGAATTAAATATCAATATATAATAAATAATAACTGTAAAAATAAAAATACATGATTTCAATATGAAGCGTTGACAAAAACAAAAAAAAAAAGAAATTAAGCTTTTGTATTTTATTAGTTACTCATAATGTAACCTAGATAGCGTCAGTGTGGAAAAGAACTCTTTGCTTCTGTACTCCACTCGTTATATTTATTAAGTAAATTTATCTCTCACACACTCCTACCAATTCATATCCAGTCTGTATATCTTAGTTTGTGATTTCTGGTATATGATTACATTCACCTGTGACTATCATTCGCCAACCTGTTGACATACACAGTAACATGGTATAAGCAAAAACGTGTCATGGAACAAATAAAGCACCTTACGTAAATTAATCTCCTCGCCAGTGTGGAGAAATCAGAATAGTGAGATATCCAATTCTTTATTACCTACTGATTGGCCACGTTCGCTACGTTTAGATTAATACAACATTTTTTCACACACAAATTCTTGTGGTCTCATTAATTTTCTTTAAAGTCGTCTCATCTCAGTGAAATCGGCAAATTTATTTTGTTTGTTTACAAATTATTTATTGTTGTGATTACTAAATTCTTTGCAAACCACTTAGGATGACAGAAGTATCAAATGTAAGTATGCTATTGTACTTATTAATCGCATTAATTTATCTTAATTTTTAATTCTCTTTGTCAAACATTAATCAATAATCTAATTCTATGCCATCCATGTACGGTATAGAGTAGTGTTTCTCAATCTGGGGATCGCTAGCTCCCTGGTGATCGCTAACTAATCATTTAGAATCATCAACATTTGAATAAATACAGAATAATACAATATAAATCCATCGTAAAATCAGATGAAAATAATAATATGCTCATTGTATCATATTTCATTGTCAAATGAAGAATAATTGATTGAATCGACTTCACAATAAATATTACAACAGGTTATAAAAATATCAAATCTAGATACATGTCAATTTTGATTAGAACTTAAAATGAGTATCCTTACTCAGTTAATGCTTAGAAATACTAAAAGCCTTTATTCCGTTTTCAACTACTTATTTATGTGAAATAACAGTTTGTCCTCTGACTATCATACAAGTAAATTGGAAATCTGACTGGAAATTTCTTTTATACATTTTTATAAAACCAAAAATTGACAAAATTATTTCAAATCAACAACAAGGACTAACTTTCACACGATTTTAATTTAATGCTGACTCAAAATATTAAGTTTTTTGCATATATTATTGTTATAATCAGGGCTAGGATTTTTATGCAATGAAAAATTGTAAAATATACATTTAAATTTTTATAAGATAAACAAAAAAAATAATATATTTATTCATTGGAATTCATCAGTGATTGGCTGTTAGCCTTAATATAATATAATTGATAAATAAAATAAAACAAAATAATTTAGAAATAAAATTTATAATAATATGTGTGTTACATGATACGACAACATATTTTCTTTAAATTTTCAAATATAAATAATTGGCGATTGGATCGTAGTATTGATTTATATTGACTGAAGCTCCATTCAACATCACATAGTAGTTGGCGCATATTTAAATGAAGAAATTTATATTATTTGACAAATTATATCTTATCTTGGATTTTATATTGACCTAAATACTCTTATTAATTGTGTTAATCTTCCTCCGTCAAACTATTCAATCTTTTATCGCATACCTATTGTACCATAGTACTGTACTTATAAAATTTATGTTTGACAAAGAAACCAAGTTTTATTCTTTATTTAGCAGAGCTAGAATTAAATACGGAATATAATATAAAACATACATTTTTTACATTCTTATAATATTTATTTTATTCAATATATGCAAAAGTATACATTTTATATAAAATTTGCAAAAACATGCAAAATAAAAACACTACCATTTATCTCATCATGATGCGATTCGTGGACATTACTGACAAAATCAATAATCAGAAGTCATAAAAAAAAACATGCTGTAGCATATAAATCCTATTCCTGGTTATAACAAAGTTTTCTATAGTTAATAAACTGCAAAAGGTATACTTTATATTTATTGTATTCATTATTTAATACTATTGCAATTCTATAATATACGTAATCTATACTTAAACGCAAAAATGTATTTAGGGGTCGATAAAAATTAAATTTCTAATTTGGAGGTCAACACAGTAAAAAGGTTGAGAAACATTGGTGTAGAGGACTATTTTATGCTATTTCTTCATGGCTTTCATAGGCGGGTGGAAAAATAATTTAATTAACAAAATAAATCCAAGTCTTATCTTATTGACATCACTAGAAAGCCTTTATTTATTTATTTATTTTTTTTTTAGCGGTTTTTAAAACATATCTTTCTTAACATGAAAATTTGAATCAATTAATAACAAATTCAATTTTGAGACTTTAATTTTGCATTTATTGATGATTTAAATTTTTAAATCATTTTTTGCTATTTTACGTCATCTATTCCTTTTAAAATTCATTTTCCGATATTTTTTTTTTTATTTTTACTTTCATAAACCTTTCAAAACAAATAGAGTAGATTAAATTCGAATTCAATCAAAATTGATCTTATAATTAATTTTCACCCATTTCTTAAAATTAAAAAAAAAAAAATTGAATAACTATTATCTATGTAAAATCAATATGAACAAAAAACTTTTAAATACGAATATTTCTTACTTGCACAAGAAGAATATTTATTGAACTATTGAAATTGTAATTTTCAATGCATTTATAAACAATTTTATTATAAGTGCTTTTTATGAGATTTTAAATGTTTTCTTTTTAAGATTTTCATTTAAGATGAGAATGTTATAATAAATCAAATATCAAACCATTTGTATTTACCAAATAATACAGTAGTGTTTGACCAGAACTCAGAAGAAAAAAATTGAAATCTGAAGCCTCAATTTTAAACTAATTAGATAGGTATGATAGGGTAATATTATCTTAAATACATTTTATTTTCATATTTCAAATAATATTTGAAAAATGGAACTATATACAGTTTTACTTACAATAGTCTTGAAATCAGGTTATAAATGTTATAATTAATAAATAAATAGAAAATATTTGTCTGTTGAATTTATAAGTCTGGAGAAAATACGGTTTTAAATTTTTTCATTGGTTTCTGTGTAAGTGTAATTGGAAAAATCCCGGTAAAATTGTGAATTTAACTTTGGAAACATTGTGATTATTCTGTGGAACACTTAGGTTCCGCAGAACATACTTTGGGAATTACTAACCTAATTTACAATTTTAAAATATAATTTTTAATTGCATTTTATTATTTTTGTAACCTATACCCATACATTAAAATTATGTTGATTTTAAATAATAGTATTTTTAGGGGTAGCAAAACGATAGTATTGCTAACTCAAAAATATTTGCTGGGTAGCAAAAGGTTCTCTTGATACTGTTAAATAACGCCTGTGATTACCGTTATATTTTTAAAGACGATGTAAAAAATAAAATAAAGTGAAGTATAGACTAGAGAGCCAGACATAATTTGCACCACGGATATTCTTCACACTTCGGGTCAGATACTCTTGGTGAGTATGTAGATTTTTAAACAAACGATAAATTATTTCTTCGATAAGATGATTCTGAAAGAAGGAAGTTGATAATATAAAAAACAATAATAGTCGTCATTTTCAACACACCCACCAAGAGGAATTGATCCAAGAAGTGAAGAATACTCATGTCTGGCTTTTTTGTCTATACTTTATTTTTCTTTTTTTTTTATCTGATAAATAAATAAAAAGAAAAAATGTAATGAGGAAAAAAACTGTTAGAAAATTGTCCAAAATTTTTTTTTCACATTTTTAAAATTTTTTATTGGACCAAAATGTTTCTCATATAATTGTTTATTTATATTTAAATTTTTGTAAAGTTCGGCTCAAAGAATAATAGTTTTCGAATCTTTTTTGTCAAATTTTTGGTAGTTTTTTTCAAAAAAATTGAAGAATTGAGAAATTTAAAATATTACCTCTTTAAAGTAACAACTAGAGATTATTTTGACCACCTATATTAAATTTATTAATCTAATTACTCTTGAAGAAACCAGAAGTGGGCAAATGCATCTTACTAAATTAGGTATAACATACATTTCAACTTGAATGTATGGATGAATATTATACTATTTAAGTAGAATAAGGTTAATATACTAATTAGATGTATATATATATATATATATCTATATATTAATAATAATAGATAATTGGTATGAGACTGTTTTTGGAAAAGAAATAAAATATGATACTGATGAAAAAAAAAAAAAAATGATTTGATAATGGTTCTTTAGTCTCATATAAAAGTTTCCAGGCTTTATTAACATAACATTTACATATTTTCTTGTACTTTTTTAGTTATGTGATCTTCCTATAAAGAAGAAAAAGAAGAAGAAGGTGTTTGATTTAAACAATGATTTAGGTACTGAAAGAGGTGTTGATGGTGTAAAGGATCAAACATTAGATATAGAAAACCCGGGCCCTCTACCAGAACTTGAAACATTAGATGGTGTGTACATTTTTAGCTTTATTGATAACTTAAATTTAACCTATTTTTTTTTTTCGATTAAATTTTTAATTTTTATGTACCTATTCTACCTCTATTTTTCTACATTTTAATGTACAAAATTAGTGCAGATAGTTCCTATGTAGTTAACGTAACTAAATAATAATTAAATAAGACCTCAGGTAGTATTTCAATTATTACTTATTATTAACATTTAATAATGTAATATAAATAAAGTAGTATATTTCACTGTCTTATTATGTTCAAAAAAAAAAAACTTGAATTATATACATTATAGTGAAATTTAGTTATTTTTAATAACTAAATAAATAAAATAAGTTGACTGTTAATAGTTATTACTACATATACTTAAAAAGTATTTTGTTTGTCTTTATGTAGATGGAAATCTGGATCTTAATTTTGGACAAGAGAAAAAAAATCAAAAAAAAGTTACTATAAACTTGGATGATTTAAAGAGTACTTTGCCTGATATATCTTCTACAATTGAAAATGTTGAAATTGAAGGAGATGATATGAACGAAGTAAGTTTGTCTTGATAATGTAAAAAATTAGTTTTTAATATTTTTAAACAATATATCTGTAGCCATTGGTGTTGCAAGATGGTTTTGATTTAGATATTGACTTTTCAAAAACTAAAAAAAAGAAGAGAAAGAAGAAGGAAATAGATGAATTAGTTGCTGAAGAGACAGATAAGAAGAGTGATAAATTAGATGATAGTAAGTATTTTTTAAAAATCAACTTATGAACACCTTTTACATGTTTACATTTGAATTTACATGCTTTAATAATGGACAATGATAATTTAAATCTGGTAAGTGTTTTGATAAGATCTTAGTCCTTGAATAAAGAATTAATTTTTAATTTACTAATAAACTACTTCTAGTTTTTTTAATGTTGAAATAAAGTACTTGTGATTGTAAGTGATCAATGAAAAAATTACCATGGTTTTTTCCTGGTGTGCATTAACACACAAGTATTAATAATTTATAACTTAAATTATAAATAGGTACTCATTGTTTTTTTTTGGCATTTTATTTTTAAATTTTATAGATTAGATTTATGTTAAAGTCATGTCTATACCTAGGATATATTTATTACATATATTTCTGATTTTCTATTAAAAATTGCAATATATCCTAGACCTGGGCATGGATTTAATAAAATAGTATTTATTATTTGGGTAATATACTCTACATTTAATTTTAAAAACTTTTGTAGGCAAATTTGGCTCAAAATTGAATGTTGAATAGTGTATTTTATTAATTTAGTAACATATTAAATTAAATAAATTCAGTTACATTTTTAATTAATTATATTTCAAATTTTCTGTAATTTGTTGTCTTATAGTTTTCAAATTTTTCTCCTTTGTGCATTGTGGCTTAATTGTATATCGTGACTAGATATGAGCACAAGGGTTCATTAATACTGTCTGTTAAATTAATAAATTATCTGACTTATTATGTACATAAGATTCAACCTGAGTTTTAAAAAATATATAATTTGCTTTGTGTACCACTTACGAATCATGAGTATATGTTTAGAATCTCTGATATATTTTATTTATACAATATATTCAGATGTATATTATTAAGTAATCATCCATTTTTTTTTTTTAATTTGATATTTCAAAATATTTCTAATTAGTTTATGTAGACATTTTTTTGATTAAGTTATATTGCATGGTTGTTATTTTAGTTTTTCTCAATAGACTTTAATATTGAAACTTGTGTATTTGAGTATTATTTTATATTATTTTAGCTACTGAATGTGAAAACCATACATGGTTTGGATCTGATCGTGATTACACATATGATGAACTTTTAACTAGAGCATTTGATATTATGAGAGAAAAGAATCCAGATATGGTTGGTGGTAAAAAACAGAAATTTATCATGCGTCCTCCACAAGTGGTTCGGGTGGGCAGCAAAAAAACATCATTTGTCAACTTCACAGAAATATGCAAATCGTGAGAAAATATTTAGATTAATTAAAATGTTTATGTATTTGGCTATATTGTATTTATTGTTTAGATTGCATCGTCTGCCAAAGCATTTGTTGGATTTCTTATTAGCTGAATTGGGTACCAGTGGTTCAGTAGATGGCAATAATCAATTTATAATCAAAGGTCGCTTTCAACAAAAACAAATCGAAAATTTACTCAGGAGATATATCAAAGAATATGTTACTTGTCACAGTTGTCGTTCACCAGACACCATCTTACAGAAAGACAATCGTTTGTATTTCTTGCAGTGTGAAACATGCAGCTCTCGTTGTTCTGTTGCTAGCATTAAATCTGGTTTCCAGGTAAGTTTAATTCCTATTTTTAAATTTAAATCTAACTTAATCTTTTTTAATATTTTTTTTTATACCAAATTGTTCACCTATGCTATATTTGATCTAAGATATACAATTTTTTTATATAGTTTATTTATTACATCATAAAATAATATTTGTATGATCAAATACTAAATCACATTATATATTGATTACTATTATTATAGTACATAAATTATTTTAGGTTGGTCAGTTTTACAATACTTAAAGTGTTGAAATTTGTACAGTTTTCATTAAAATATAATGAATAATCAATGCATTTTTTTTTTCTAGGCCGTTACTGGAAAGCGTGCAGCAATCAGAGCAAAAACTGAATAAATACCATAATTTATTTTATCATTTGTATTTAAAAAGTTTAAGCAAACAATAAAAAAATTATTACATATTTTTACAGTTTCTATGTGAACTGAGTGTTTCTATAATGATGTTAATTTCTTTTTCTTTTAATGGAATCACTTTTTCGGTTGTAAATATGTAACACTTGAAGCCTTCAGATGAACAACGGGACAAGCGCGATTATGCATACTTTTCAATAGAAGTGTTAAATATTTTGCTTATCATATACTGAATGTTCTGTTCGTACTGGCTGAACTACCCATATTAGTTATCAGTTATATTAAATTAAACCCATGTCTTGATGTTCCACTGAAAAACGCAATATTGCTGAGACAGGCACTTATCCCATTGTTCTGCAGGACGCTTTATTTGTTAAAATTACTGAATATAAAACTGAAAATTATTTAATGTGTATAATCAACTGAAAGTCTACTCAGATTCATTGTATTGAATAAATTATTTATCATCTTTAAAATTCAACAGACCCATCAAGAATATTCCAAATGAGAACAAAAAAATACCCATGATGTAACTATGTCTGCTTTTTGAAACCGGATTTGCTTCTGGTTGGTACTTTAAAGAAGTCATTTTTTGAATTTCTCAACTCTTCATTTTTTTTTTTTTGGGGGGGGGGGGTTAGAACCACCCAAAAATTGATAAAAGTGACTAGGAAATCATCATTTTTTGATTCAAACTTTATGAAAATTCAAATATAGATAGACAATAATATGAGAAACATTTTAGCGGAAGAAAATTTTGGACATTTTTCCAACACACATTTTCTCATTAAATTTTTTTTCCATAATTAAATAAAAAAAACTAAAGTAAAGTAAAGTATAGACAAGAAAGTCTGACATAATATGCATCACGGATATTCTTTGCCTCCGGGTAAGATACTCTTGGCTAGTGTGCTGAAAATAATTACTATAGTTGTTCTTTATATTATTAACTTCCTTCGTTCAAAATTGTGTTATTGAAGAAATAATTTATACTTTCTTTAAAAAATTATAAAAGTTATAAAGAGTCATTAGGGGTACAATACAGAAAAATATTTAACATATGAATACAAAAGAAAAAGGGTTGGGAACCACTGATATAGATAATAATTTCCATATTTGATAATGGCATGGTAACATGTTTTTAGGTAGTGTAAGAGGTGCAACTATTTTAAATAATATTTATCTGTAGAATCCTTTTAACAAGAAGGTGCAGTTTGGTTAATAATGAAGTGTATAAAATGTCAGTTAATGACAAATCACAATACCTAATACTTTAGACATTTGGGTTAAATTTACAATTATTAGAAGAAAAAAAATTGTAAATATTATAGAGTACAAATTATTAAAATATCTATTTGAAATGCTAAATATTTTATTTTCAAATATCTTTTCTTGGTCTCTCAATGTTTTTCCTATTTCTAACAAAGGCGGAGTGGCAATCAAATTCAGCCCAGAAGATGATAATTCATGCATGCCACCCTTTCTCATTTCAAAGACGGCAGGGGGTCAATTTAGTTTTATTTTAAATTATGAGTAGAGGGTAAAATTGAGTGTTTTAACAATTTTTTTTTTTTTTTATTAATTTTTTTTTTTGTGTGTGTGTGATGTGCGTACATACTTTTATACAAAAATATTTAACCAAGAGTTTCGACCTTCAACTTTTTAAATCAGATTTTTTTCATGTAGTTAGTTTTAGAAGGTCATATTTTGAAATTCTCAATAGTTTTTCTAAAATTTGCAAAAAACTGCCCAAGATTTGGCGAAAACGCTTTAATTTTTTTTTTTTTATCCAAGCTTTATGGAAATTTAAATATTGATAGAAGATAATTTGATGAATATTTTGGTGACAAAAAATGTTGAACACTTGAATTTTTTTTCTAATTTAAAAATATTTTTTCAATTTTTAAACTGATACTGAACAAAGGCTACACGATATAGGTACTTAAATAGTTAGTACTATTTATACCGTTGGCATTGGCGTATATAAGGAGGGTGCCCATACTGCTGTAGTACCCCTCGAAATTTCGTATAACGTGATAATCAAAATTATCTTGCTGTCTTTTGCTACAATCATAATATTATGTATTATGGTTAACAGTTAGTGCGTTAAGGTAAAGGTGTGTGATAGTTTGTGATAATTATATAAACTAATTTTCTATCTATGACTTAGCTCATCATTCTATTATAGCTCACTATAAAATGTTTTGATCATAACAATTTTATTGACTAGATTATTTTAAAATCTAATACACCCACCAAAAGTATCCCACTCAAAGTGCGAAAAAAGACATATGAAGTATTTTTACGTTTAAATACGTTAAAGTATGTTAGAATTTTATTATTATTATTTTTTTTTGTAAAATTTTTGCATAAATGCATTTGTCTAAAAATGTTGACCAACACCTTTTTTAATCAAAATTTGTCTCTAGACAGTATTTTTAAGAGTTAATTTAGCGAAATTCTCATTAGTTTGTCCAAAATTTGGAAAAAACTAACTTAAAATTGGAAAAAACCGCATTTAAGACTAGGTATTAATTTTTTTTTTAATCCAAATTTTATCAAAATTTAAATACAGCCAGACTATAAATTGAATAATATTTTTTGCAAAAGAAAAAATTTTAATATGTGAACACTTTTTTTTCTCATAAGAATATTTTTTAGATTCTGAGCAGAGCACAGTAGTGGCGCTAGACGTGGATGGTGTGGGCGACCGCCCATGACCTTTCAATCTTTTTTGGGGGGGGGGGTCGCGCCTGCAGTAGTAGTACATCAAAGGACAAGGGAAATTACCTTTCCTCATTTTCTAAAATTAAACTAAATGCATTTGGTCTGGATCGATTTCTTAATTATATAAAAACCTGATTCAATATGATAATATGAAAATGTTTTAATTCTATGTATTAAAATGATTTTATTGTACTACCAAAATTGTACAAAAAGTGAAATAAAGTAAAGTAATATGATAGAAGTAAAAGCTGGACATACTTTGCACCGTGGATATTCTTCACTCCTTGATGAATGTGTAGAATTTTAAAGATATGATAAATCATTAATTAAATAAAACGATTCTGAACGAAGGAATTTCATAAAATAAAGAACAATAATTGTTGTCATTTTTAACACACCCATCAAGAAAATTTGACTCGAAAAGCTAACAATATCCGTGATGCAAAGTATGTCCGGCTTTCTTGTTTATACTTTACTTTACTTTTCTTTATCTAATAAATAAAGAAAAGGAAAAAAATAATGAGAAAAAAAATAATGCGGCGGTACCGAGTTCGAATCTTTCCAGGTAATATACGAATTGCGAACGTATATTTGAATGGAAACAATCTTCATTAGCGTTAAGATGATTGTGTCGATGCTATCGCGACGGTTAACGAATTTTGGCGTTGGTTATATATATATATATATAAATATATATATGCAGTGCTGTAGTCGTAAAAAAACCAGAGGGTATACTATAAGCCAGGGACGGTGAACTTATTTTAGTTATAGTGCCAAAATTTTGCAATCGAGGATATAAAAAGTATCTGCGTGCCCCCACTCCCCCCTAAAAAAAAAACAAAATTATGAGCATTTTTATATACCCACGTACATTTCAAGTGTAAAATATTCGGATATACATTACATCATGGGTATTCCTCACTCCTTATATAGTTAGGTGAGATGTTCTTTGTGGGTGTATACCAGTGTTTCCCAAAGGGTGTGCCGCGGCACACTAGTGTGCCTTGATAATGTTGTTGGTGTGCCGTGAAAATTTGAATAAATTAAATTGAACATAATTGAATAGATCATTGTTATTACTTATTATACAATATATCACAGAGAAATGTAATTATAAAATCTTAATATTTTATTGATAACTTTATGTTATCTCAAATGCCATTTGATTCATATTTTCTATGAAATGTTTGGAGAACAAAGTGATTATTTTAGTAACCTGGTGAAATGTTCTAGGCGCAAGATCTTTCCTAGTGTTACATTGTTTAGTGACCTTGTATTTTATATCAAGTCGTGTTACTAAAAATCACCAATATTTTATTAAATATTAAATTTATTTTATTTTATAAA